>JAOTQH010109166.1:0-16013 GCA_025631255.1 Cornus kousa | reverse complement strand
TATAAACAATCCTTCTTTACGCATCCCAGGGACTTGGATGAAATGGAAGTTCAAGATTGGGTAGGCCTGCCTGTATACGCATGCTTCTGGCTCTCTCTGTCAAGGTTCTGTTCATCCGTTCTGCCGTGGGGTATCCTACACAGTCCTCTCGAATCTGATCCCGTTCTCATAACAGAACTTCTTGAACCCATTGTCCTCCTATTCAAATAGCCCTTATAATAGGGCTTGGCATGGATTGCCTTCGTGCCACTTCCTCTATTTCGCTCTGGAGTCAATGAGATTCTGAACCTACACGATGTTTTGTTCTTTTCTTCAATCGTCTACAAGCTATCCTTTGGTAGATCTGTCTTGAAATACCAAACTTTCCTGTGTTCCGGCGAGTTATAAGGATAGGTATCCAGTTCGTTTTTTCCGTATAATTCAACACCCGAACACGGGATCGGAACGTGCAATGCACTAAGTCCAAGGCTGTCTCTAGAACAGGAGTAGTCATAAGAACAGGGGAGGGGTCAGGAGATGAAGCAAGCAATTCCGCGTAAGCCTGTTTTAGCAAATCATCCCTTTCAAGCCATATGTAATAGGCGCCCCACTAGAAGAGGGGGACATGTCAACAGGTACCGGTGCAAAACCTACAGCCGACACCAGCAGCGGCGGAGAAGTGCACCGCTTGAATCACTATTTCTTATAGTACGTAGAATGGAATGAACTCTTTTCAAACTTAGCGAACTGCTCGCGAGGCTAACGGAAAAGAGCAAGATTCAACCCGGATTCGCTTATATAAGCTTCTACCCCGCAAGGTGAATTGAATATTGCCCGTATAGCTCCCTATTGGCCTGAACAGGAATTCTTTCTCGAGCAACTAAATAGACCCCGAAACGAAGAGCGGGGACGAAGGCCTTCCACGCCACCCTTGACTTATAAACTTCGAAGTCAGAGGGATCGTCCAGATGCAAGATTTTGATTCAAAAATCATTCGACTGCCCTTCTGTATTCAGTTTCAAGTTTCACTCCGATCCGACGTCACTCCAATGTGAGGCAGTTTGATCAATGTGTTTTTTTGCGTACGAACCCTCCCTTAAACCGTAGTCTAATCATAGTAAACTAGAGAATCTGCCTTGTAAGCTTTCTTTTACCACACCCAATGTGCTCGCAGGCTAAGACCCCGGACTTCACCCTTGCCTTTGACTCCTAAGTCTCACGTAAACCTATTCCTTCGAACTGGCATTGCCTTAATATAATAGAGGGTCTCTTCTTCCTTGCGAACTCTTCCAGGCTCATTTCCGCATGAGTTTGGCAATCGCTTTTCTTTGTAAATCTCATCTTTTTGGATACATTGATTTACATATGGAATAACCGGGAAGGAAAAGGTCAAACAGGACTTCGTTCCTCAGAAGAACGAGCAGCCCAGCAAGTAGGGAATACAACTCTGATTTAGAGGTAGATTGGGACATTCCTCGGTATAACCTATTGGTATAGGCGTACTACAAAGAAACCTTTGTTCACGTACGATACCCCTGTCTGTTCTCTGTGATCAAAGCAAATTGAAGCTTGGTTCTTCTTTCTTTTTAACCGTTTGCACATGCTGAGGGGTAAGGTGGCAGCAAGAAATACTAGAGAAAGAACTTTGGCATCAGTTTCAGTTTGTTCGCCCTTTAGGAAGAGCTGATTTACAGAGGCTTGAGTAGATAAGATCGACCAAGGGGAGCAAGTACCCCTTAATGCCTATTCGTATACACAAAGAACTAATCAAGAGCGGAGCGAGAGAGTGACACATCTCTAACAACAACCCAACCAATACTATATACCTAGCAACACACACAGAGCTTGGTGTCGCCTTAGGTTACTCGCTAGATCGTTCGTGACCAATGGCTGTTGGTCACTTCGATCACTTCTGAGCCACAGGATCAAACTCTTTCTGATTGGGCTGGTAGAACCTGGCGAATCTGTCCGATTCAATCATCGTTGCAGCTCCTCTTCAAGTTAAGACATTGGTCATTGTCAGTATTTTCGGAACGTTATCGGAGCATTTATGTTCCGACATCTGCTCTTCCTACTTCTCAAAATGTTTCTGAAATCTATCTGAAAATGGAGTTCACAAGAGAGGTTGGAAATCCTGGGATCTGACCCTGTGGTCACTTTAGAGATCGCTTCGATCAGCTTGTTCTGACTTCTATCACATGGTCCCAATACCTGAAGAAAAACAACCAGTCCCGTGGAGATAGATAGCGGGGTGTTCCGGGCCTATATAGCGCTTGCGAAAAGGCAACTGAAGACCTTAGGCTAAGCCTCTCGCTCTTAGAGGATTAGTAGTGGTGCCAGCTTCGGAGTTCGTTTCAAGTTCCTAAACCCGTTACGAAAACAGCATAGAAGGATTCGGGACCTGCGGCACAAAGCCATCTCTACTTACTATATTTGCTAATTGGGCGTCTACATTAAGGCTTTTCGGTCTGCTTCACGTAGGAAATAAGAATGAGTTAGATATCTCACCCTTCCTCTTGACCAAGTAGCGGCTTCGGCTGCCAAAGCAGTAACCAAGATCAGGTGGGTCCGCTATTCAAGCAGTTGGTTACGTGACAAGAAAATAGAAAGAACCCAAAGAACCTGTTTGCATCGTATAATAAGACAAATGCGCTCGGCGGATATAAAACACTTAGACCAGTTTTATAGAAAGTAGCAAAGGCGGAGGCAAGAGAGACAGAAGAAGAGGTTGGTATTGTTGAACCTGTCTATTTGTTCTGTTTCATGCTTTCTCTCGCGAACCAAACATTCGTCCTCGTCTAGATGATCCCACCAGCACGGAAAGGAGAAGGGAAGCGCTATCCACGCTAAACTATGCTCTAATCCTCTGTGAGGAAGAGGGATTTTAAATCCTAATATCTTCTCCCGAGGGCTGGGAGTAGCAGCACTGCCCCTGCGGCAAACATGATTGACAATGAAAAGGGGCTGGCAACACATTTTAAAGAGGGGGTTTGTTATTAAGGAAAGCATCAAGTTAGCAATCCCTCTTATCTTACAGGCGGTGGTGTCTAAATCACTTCAAAAGAGATCTGCTTTTTCTTTTTTTTTTTCTCATCGACTTAGTAGCGGTTCGGATAGGCGGGGCTCTTTAGCTCGTAGCTCTCTCCCCACTACGCAAATAGTAGGCCTTTTGTTTCGCTTCCATATTTCACTCACAAGATGAGTTGTTTGTAGCTCTTACCCTTTACTTAAAATGCATTGGAAAGATGAGTTGCTAATCGATTGAAATAGGGAGGACAATGAGCTACTTTTTCGATCTTTTCTTCCGGTGCAGGTGCCAAATCTGGTGCCTCTTTCTTTGCTCGAGCTGAGTAGCTAAGGGAAGGGAAAGAAATTCATGTTTTATTTGAATCCATTCTTTTTGCCATTATAAAGCCACCTTTACTTGACTAGTAAATGTATAGCATACAAACGGAATCTAAACGTGAAATGGGATCAAAATCTCAATTTGGTTATTCAACTTTCAACTATAGTATAGGCCCCTGATAAGAATTTCCCCATTGCTACTTTCCGTAACAAGCCTCCTAGTATCTTTTATGGCCCCCGCCCTAATAAATTTTTCTTTATGCTGTGTGTAATTGAGAAACTCACTTTATTAAGAGAAAAGGCGCGAAAGGCAAACCAAGCAAGAAGCTATTTAGTAGACTTTGTGATCCAACCAACCTACCATCATCGCTACACCAACTATCGATCCCAACCGACCGAGAAGAAAGAGAAGGCGGACAGAACCACACGTCTTTCTTGCAGGCCAAGAAGGCAGAGGCTGGGCCAGAGACTGAGATTCATTTTGCTTTTTGTGCTTTGGCCTGAATTTACAGGGATAGCATTTGACCAACCTACCACCTACCGAGACTTTCCTCACTCGGAAGATCACTTCTACAAAAGTAGGGAAGCCATTTCTTGATTAGAGAAGTCATAAAGGAGCTCACTTCTTCACTTGATTGAACTTAAATAAAGTGACAACGGAAGGGTCAGGTCAATTCCAGAATTGGACGAATGAGCCTTCCTTCACCCCATTCCAACCCACTTCTTCTAATGTTTTTAGGAAAAAGCATCTGACTTAGGCCTGCTGCTAAAATCAGATAAGTTTAGGAAATGTCAAGATTTACTTTTGATTCAATTCAATGAGACAGCTAGGCGGATCATTTTGTATATGTGTCTTGTATATACAGGGAATGCACTTCTTACAACATAACCATTTCCATCATTGTTGTTATCTTCGTATCGGGATGTGATGTGGGTGGATGCAGAGATGACTACAACTTTCTTTGAGCCTTTGTGAATGATTCTTTCCTCCCCCCATCCCGTAACTGCTTTCTGCTTCGACTAGAACACAAATAAGAGGCCAGCAGGGTTAATGGACCTACTCGCACCCCCACCAATAACAGAGAGTTCTCCTGCGATCCCTACGATCTATTACGCAAATCTGAATTCCATTCAAATAGCTCTTTTTTGTTGCATTGAAAAGTAGGTTCTTCATTCTTATCTCCAGGTCTGGCAAACAGGCAAAGGATAGCAGAAGCAAACCTTTAGTGTGCTAATCGGTTGAGCTAGAAGCGGATAGACTGAAATCAACCTAAGTACGGAACAGAAGCATTTTTTGATTGGCTACGGATGGGAAAGGTTCTTGACAGGAAGGTTGCCACATCTACTCACAAGCTTTGAGTCCGAGGGAGAAGGACGCTATCTCGCGAAAGAAAGCGCTACCCTTTACAAGTGAAGCTCAAAACATGAATCCAATAAGGTCGAGTTACCTGTCTTTCTAAATGAACTATGCCTGCTTCTCACGCCAATCCTGATCTAAATGAGTTCACTCTTTGGCTTCCTTCTCTGCTCATGCATTTGAGGAATGGATGGAAACCCTTATCCCCTCTCCTTGCTTCAATCATTTCTTTGAAGTTCAACTTATCCCCTACAATGAGGATCCCAAAAGAAGGGCTCACTAGACGAGGACAAGATCCAAGGCCTATATCTCGCACAACAGGAAAACAGATTCATTGATGGAAAATAGATACAGGCTAAGGGATGAAAGAGTCTGTTACAGCTTGAACATCTATATGCTGTATAAGTAATAGGCTAAGAAGCGAGCAGCAACAGAAGCCTTACCCTAACCTAACCGCGCAAAGGAAAACCTTATCAGTCGAACTGGCACCAAGGAACCTAACAAATGGAACCAACCAAAGCAAAAACAAAAAGGAGCACTTCTTCCTCAGCATGAGATGGATTGGGAGTGAACAAAGAAAGTCCAGTAAATCTCTCAAGAAAAGAGGAACAAAACCGGTAGCTAGTCATTACCTTACCCGCACATGACTTACCCATTCATCCTTTGTTTTGTGATCTATCAACAGAAAAAAGAAGAAGAAAGAGAGCACAAGAACACCAAACATAACAGCAAAATTCGATGAATCAGAAGAGGGAAAATCCTCTTGAAATTCAGAAGCCATGTAGGCCATATCCGCCGCAGATCTCCCACCCTCTTACTATAAGAGACCATTTACCTATTACATCACTCTGTTGCACAGCCTAGGACACCAAACCAGTTGAAATCCCAAGTTCTTCTGAAGCAAAAACTGGATGTCTTCAACAATCACCATAGACAAAGGATCAGCAGTCTTAAAATGAACCACAGAATGGAAATCACTTTCCAAATCAACATGCAAATATCCTCATTGGATAAGAATCCGCAAACCTTCTCTAATTACAAGAGCGTCGGCCCACATCTCGAAATCAAACTTCCGCCCCCCTTAATAGCTTGTCCTTCATGGTTGCGAAGTACCAACACACCTCCACATAACCCTGTTAACTTGTCAAAGGCAGCATCAGTGTGAAGCTTAAGTCTGCCTATAACAAACAGGAGAAGTCCACCTGTTCATATGCTGGTGATGACCCATTGCATAAGACGTTGGATAAGGGGATTAACTACCATTTTTATTTTCAGATACCACTTTTGTGCAAGACGATATCACTCAAGTATCACTTTTTGTGCATGCAAGTACATTTTTTTGTATACACCATTTTGATGACTTGCATGCGTAATAATGTTATCTTTGTGTATAATAGTAATAGTTACATACATAAAAGTGGTACTTGAAAATAGTAATCATATTTAATTTGGGCAAATGAATAGTGATTTTTAATATCCACATACCATCTTGGTCAATTTCATTTTTTGAAAATATCATTACTTTGACTCTATGAAATGACAAATAAGAGTTCAAAACTATATGTTTATGTATCCCAATTACTAGTGGACTCTTATGCAATTTAATATTTATACCATGCTACGAGTGTTATTACATATTATTGAACTTGAAAATCTTTTCATGTTGGATTGAGATCACTAAATTATTAAATTAATTTTTAAAATTTTAATTTTAATTTCAAAGCCCCGTTTCAATATTCCAAAATAACTTCATTATTTTTAATTTGTTGTTGGAGTGAAAAAAAATAATGTCATATATGAAGTCCCATATATGAATTAATCTATCATTACCAACAAGTCAGTGACCTAGCGGTACCAAACTCCTATTTTTCGAACAAAGGTCAGGATGAGTTTCAGTAAAAAAATATATATGCGAGTACCAAACTAGGAAAAAAAAATAAAAAAATAATAAAAAATAAATTAATCTACCATTATAAGTTGGAGAAAAGTGGTAAAGCATACAAGTCTATTTCATCAACACTTCCCAATCTCAAATATCTTGTTACAAATAATTAAAAATATGGCAACATAAATAAAAATGTATAACTAATCAAGATCCATACTTTTATGATCTCTCTCCTCATTCTAAATAAAAATAAACCTATACACGCGCGCACATATATATATATGATCAATTGATTAATGGAAAAACCCAACCATTGAGCTTTAATCTCGTTATGGTGTCGGTAATTGACTTATGATTAGCAATAATTATAGCCCAATTAATAACCACAAATCTCAACATTGACAAGAAAGCCCACCATTAACAAGAGATGCATGCATCACCTTTCCAAACGAAGAAGATTAGATGCATGAATCGACTGCTCCAAATCCCCCTTTTTTTGCGAGTAAACCATCTCAACCCCTCTTCCGCGTTCAAAAGGTTGATGGTTCAATCTAATGAGACAAAATGACAGTGTGTCCGCGTTTTAAATGAAAGGTTGAAGCCCTACCAGTAAGACAAAATGAGAGTGAGTGTGATCTACTGGAATAAAAATACAAAAAAAAGAAAAAGAAAAAGAAAAAAAAGCGAGCATGTTAATTGTAATTGTATTTATCAATTTATATATATATATATAATCAAAATATCATTTATTCGAGACCAAACTAAGCTTAAGCCAATCTAACCAAGTCTAACCCAACCAATATGTAGCTTACTCAACTACATAATGTAATCAAGGTTATTGTGATTAACTTGAGTCTAATCCAATTTTTTTATCTCTACCGAATTTAACATGTGCTTAGAAAAATAAACTTTGATCAGGGTTGAATTTGGTTAAGCATTTTACACCTTGATCAAGAGTTAGGTTGGGGCTAGAATTGTATATCTGGTTCTTAGCATCATTTATTTTTTTTTAAGAAAAATGTAAGATCTCTTAAAGCACCCTATAATTCACAACCGGACACATGCAGTACTCATGTCCCACGTAAAATCAAAAAAAAAAATCTGAAGGTGGCTCCAAAGAGATTCGAGCTCCCCACCTCCAAAATGTGAGGTGAAAATATTTGCAATTGTGTTGTCCCTTGACGACTGCATGTAGCATCATATGAAGTTCATTGGGGTAAAGTTACATTCCAAAACATTTCGGTTTTTCTTAAGATTCCTAACGATGCCTGATTTGAGTCCATAAGTTGGGCTCGATTGTGGAGAAAAGTTCAAACGCTATCTTCATTTTCCATTCCTGTCCTGGAGTGCCATTTAAGGCCTGTCCATGATTCTGAAGCTAGCCAGCTCAGCCCAAAACACGGATGTCCTGGGCTTACTAGGCCTGAACTCTTGGTTAATTTTGAAGGTCCTGCTGGACCCAATTAGTTGTGTGTTGCCCAAGTCCCTGGGCCTTTAGAAACGGACTTAACTATCAATCTGACTGGTGCGGTTTACACAAATTACTCCCGAGTTTTGATCCGATCCAAACACTTTATTGCTAATGTGACATGGTATCACTAACAAATTAAATATTAACACATAATCATAGGATCCACTAAATTAAAATAATTTTACTTATATGGTAAGATATAAAAATATTAATTTATAATACGAATGACATGGTATTACCAGTGCATGAAAGTCTTTCTCAGATTTATCTCGTAGTCGGGTATTCAAAGAGCTCACGGTTGAAAGGGTTACAACTTACAATTCAGAAAATCTAAGAAGCTGTCATGCTCTTCTCTCAGGAATCATAGTGTTACGATTTCATCTACTAATGAGATTGTGCAATAAATTGTGGTTATAATTGAAACAATTGAAAAAGAGATCTGAGTTAATGTAAGCTTTATAGTTGAAAATATCATTTTAAAAAAATAAATCTCAGAAAATATTACATCTATTATATCCACTTTGACTTGACCAAGTGCAATGCTCTAGCACTGCTTCCTAAGAAGAGCGTGCCTATTAATTTCACTGAATCAGCTTTGCTCGAACTCATAAAGGTCTATTCATATTCAATGGTCGATATTAAAGGGGTCAAAGTCATTGTAATATTTTGTAAGAAAGATTACAAATGATGAATACAAAATTCATTCAAAAAGGGATTTTGAAGAATCAGTATTTTTGTGAATGGTGTTAGTTTTATTTATGTAGTACTTGGTGTAGTTTATAAACTCTTAGAATTAATTGAAATTTGTAACCAGATACTTTCTCATAATTTTTATAGCTCCATTGCACTAAAATTGAATTTTTTAACTTACTTGAAAATTTGGCAAAAGTGTAAAAAAAATTCTTCAGGTTTCACCAAGTGAACACAATATCTTTTGGGATTTAAAAGTAAACAAATCAATCCCTATAACTTTAAAAGTGAGCAAATTGTCTCCTTACATTTCACCTCCGAACCATTTTCCATCCATGAGTGATATTTTTTTATTCCTACCAAAAGAACCATCTAATATGACTCCTATACCCCTTTTATTCCTACGGATGTCCTGGGCTTATTAGGTCTGAACTCTTTCTTAATTTTGAGGTCCAGCTGGTCCAGCTGGACCCAATTAGTTGTGTGTTGCCCAGGTCCCTGGGCCTTTAGAAACAGACTAAAATATCAATCTGAATGGTGTGGTTTACACAAAAACTCCCGCGTTTTGATCCGATCCAAACACTTTATTGCTAATGTGATACGGTATTACCAATAAATTAAATATTAACACGTAATCATAAGATTTACTAAATTAATTTTTTTTTTTACTTATATGATAATATATAAAATGTTGGTTTACAGTACCGATGACATAGTATAACTAGTGTATGGAAGTTTCTCAGATTTATCTCGTAGTCAGGTGTTCAAAGAGCTCTTGGTCGAAAGGGTTACAACTTATAATTCAGAAAACCTAAGAAGCTGTCACGCTCCTCTCAGGAATCATAGTGTTATGATTTCATCTACTAATGAGATTGTGCAATAAATTGTAGTTATAATTGAAACAATTGAAAAGGAGGATCGGAGTTAATGTAAGCTTAATGGTTGAAAATATCATTTTTTAAAATAATAAAAAAAATCTTTTAAAAAAAAAATCTCTGAAAATATTACATCTATTATATCTACTTTGACTTGACCAAGTGCGACGCTTTAGCACTGTTCCTAAAGAGAGCCTGTTTATCAATTTCACTGTATCAACTTTGCTCAAACTCATAATGACCTATTCATATTCAATCCTCGATATTAAAGGGGTCAAAAGTCATTGTAATATTTTGAAAGGAAAAAGATTAAAAATGATGAATAAAAAATTCATTCAAAGAGGGTTTTGATGATTCAGTATTTTTGTGAATGGTGTTGGTTTTATTTATGTAGTTCTTGGTGTATAGTTTATAATCTCTTAGAATTAACTAAACTGTTGTAACCAAATACTTTCTATCACAACTTTTATAGCTCCATTGCACTAAAATTGGATTTTTTTATCTTACGTGAAAATTTGGTAAAAGCGCAAAAAAATTTCTTCAGGTTTTACTAAAAGAACACAATATTTCATGTAATTTAAAGTAAGCAAATCAATCCCTATAATTTCAAAAGTGAGCAAATTGTCTCCTTATATTTCACTTCCGACCATTTTCAGTCCATATTATGATGCAAATGAAAGGCATTTTTTTATTACTACCGAAAGTACCATCTAATATGACTCTTATACCCCTTTTCCAACAAAAAGGTTTTTGCATTCTATGATCCCATCAAACCCCATTTTTGCTCACTCCTTTCCATTTTGCATATGAATTAAATCAATCCCTCTCTATTCAGATCTCCATGTTCTAGATGCCTGGAAGATTGGACTATGCTTATTTATGAAATTATGGACTTCACTATGGCAATGATGATAGGGAGGGCTATTACTAGACGACCAGAGGCAACTTCAATGGATTGATTTGCTTACGGTCTGAGCAATGTCTATCAATTTATTTTAGAGGGCATTTATGATATTTTGTCTTTTAAATTTTTTCACATATTTTTAAAAAAGTTAATTATAAGGGATAGTTTGATAAATGCACAATGACATTCAACAAAAGTGGGCAGAGGTGAAATGTAAGGGGACAATTTGTTTACTTTTGACACTATATGGATTGATTTACTTACTTTTAAACCATAGGGGTTTTATGCTCACTCGGTAAAACCTCAAATTCTTTTATTTTCTTGCACTTTTGCCAAATGGAAATTTTATGCTGATATGAATTCTTCAACTGGCTAAATATGGAAATCCAAAAACCTATTTAATTTGCTGTTTTATCATAGATAGAGGACTAATACTGCCTGTCAGAAACAAAAGCTAGCAAAATCATTTTAGAAATCATGGGATATTAATACTGCTAACGAGTGAAAATATAGTAAAATCTTCAATCTGCCATGCCCTTTAATGGCGGTATGTATGAATCTTTAACGTATATATCATCACCATCATAAATATATTGACTTTCTGCTCAGTCCACGTAATTTATTATTATGGTCTTTGCCGTAGTAGTGGTGGTATACTTTGAAAGTGTAGTTGACATATTCAACGAAGATTGAATTTTTATTTTATTTTTGTGGAAAATTTACAGAGAGAGAATTCTAGTTTCGGACTTCCACGAAATGAGCATCTGATTAGCAACGTAAGAAAACTAATTAGAGTAATTGCGAGACTGTCGATACTCAATAATATATGGATTTGAGTTTACAACTCACTAAATACATGGTGATACAGCACTTTGAAAAACTAGTGGAGTGACTGCTAGCGACAGTCTACTGCATATGCATATTGACCTTTTTGGGTGTGTAGACTTTTCAACGGAATCTTTCCAACCATTGAAATGCACAGATAACTTTGAACAAAAATAATTACTACATTGGATGTTTGGGCACGTTTAAAATGTTTAAAGAATAGGAAGATTTGTGTTATATAAAATTTTCAAATCAAACCATATGACTTCTGGATACTCTACTCGTATTTTTTAATCCAAAGCATAGATAGGAGGATTTGTGTTATATAAAATTTTCAAATCAAAGATACCATATGACTTCTGGATTCTCTACTCGTATTTTTGAATCCAAAGCGAATCCAAAAAATCGCGAATTGAAATTTCGAGAAGGCGGATTCAAAACGAATCCCTTCAATAGCCATCGCTAGTCATAAAATTCCCTCAATTATCCATTCAATGGTTGTAACATGTGCTTGCATTCCACTTTCTGTCCCTCAGTTATTTATCTTAGGTTAAGTGCCTTAAATCCCTTGAACAATCTTCTCTCTCCCAACAAACCTCTCTGAACTATGGTTATGACACTTAATCCCCTAAACTATTTTATTTGTCGTAAAAAATCACATTTCGTTAATTTTCTGTTGATTCAATGATGGTAAACAGACTGCGCAAGTCATGTAACCAACCCATCTTTTGAAAAAGACATTATTACCCTTACCAAGCATAAGCTTACGAGTTATGCCCAAACACAGCCTTATGCCCATCCGTCATTGTTCATCTTTTTCAGCACACAACTCACCCTTGCCAAGCATAAGCTTATGAGTTATGCCCATCCTTACTCTCTCGTTCTCCTCTCTTTCTCTCTCTCTCTTCGATTTGACAACCAATCGGCATGGATTATTAGATTAGGGCCATGGATTCTACGATCACAACCTCGTCGTCGACAACTAGGTCTTAATTCATCGGTGGGTAGCTTCAGCCGATACATCTAGTCTCCGCTAGATCGAAAGTCGTCTCTCGTGAAGCGGGGTAGCTAATTCTCTCCCACCAGCGTTCGAGTCTGATTTGCAGCTGCTTATTTCAGGAAGCCACACAACTCACGCCACTTATAAGTCTCACACACAGCTATGCCCATTGAATCCGATCATTGGTGTTGTACTCACCATCGCGGGAAAAGTAACCATCCTCATCCACTATCATAATGCTCTTTCATACGCCCTTCAACCCGTCACACGCAACTACGCCCAATCGGCGTTGTCCTCTCCATCGTTGAAATAATCTTTGATCGTATTCATTGGAGCTTTTTTCATTGTCCTTTGTCTTGCCCTTAAGGCCGTTTTCTTTTAGTCGTTTGCTTTCATCGTCGTTTTGAAGTCTTGAGGCCACTTCTGGTACATGATTTGGGAATATGGTCGATTATATGTTGTATATTAACTGACCTCTTCAAACAAATTAACAAAACGCAAAGAATTATATTGAACCTATGTAATTATTCTTATGAACTTTGGGTTAAGCTTTTTCCCATGTAGGGAAGACCAGCCGCGTTCTAACGCGAGTGAATTTCAGGTTTGTATCCATCTTTGTGTCACAACTAACACGACGTCGTCAAAGTAAGGGTTAAATGGTAATTTCATCTTCCGATAACACCTCCTTAACGGTTTGTCACTAAATGCAACAAAGTAATAGTTTAGGGGGTTTCACTTACTTCAGGAGGGTTTCTTGTAATCGAGTTATATTTTAAGGGGAT
Organism: Cornus kousa; assembly: GCA_025631255.1. Classification (NCBI taxonomy): domain Eukaryota; kingdom Viridiplantae; phylum Streptophyta; class Magnoliopsida; order Cornales; family Cornaceae; genus Cornus; species Cornus kousa. The sequence continues at coordinate 2,900 of JAOTQH010109166.1, read as the reverse complement.
TTAATGCACTTAACCTTTCATCCTATGGTTGTTATGTGTGCGTGCATTCTACTTCCCTGACTAGAGACACTCCCTAGAATTGGTTATAAGTAAATGAATACAAAAATAAATTATATACAAGGTAAATCGGTTCTTCTAACTATTTGACAACTTTTTGTTTAAGTATAAAAATTCGCTACATTGTATATAATTCTAAATAGATTATCAAAAAGCAATTTCTATAAATTATAAGAATACAGAGAAAATAATATTTAATAAATTGATATAATGAGAAAAGTATAAATTCATAATATATACATATATATAATTCAGACACTCCCGCTCTCAAATACTTTAGATTTTGGCAGTCTCACACTCCCGCTCCCGCTTTCGCTCTCACTCCCGCTCTTTGTGACTTGGGGCAAGACTGACTAGTTTACAAAGGATTCGAACACATTTACAAAGATTCGATTTGAATCTTTAAATTCTCCCTTTATATGCTGAGACTAGTAAGGTTATGATTGGAAAGCTTGAATTGAGGTCGCATTGGGGTTGGGATTAAAAAGAATCAAGTACGAAAAACACTTTAAAGTATACTCTCTAAAATCTCTTCACCTCTTATTTTTTAAAAATGTGTTTTAAATATCCTTATATTTTAAATATTGTGCAAAAACCCCTATCAAATCACTTCTTCTTCTTCTTCATTTTTTTTTTTTTTTTTTTTTTTTTTTTTTTTTTTTGTGTGTGCAAAAAGTGACATAAAATAATTGTAATATGCCCTTTTTACCCTTCCAAAAATGCCCTTGGATGTGTCATCCCCCTTCTCTCTTCTTCTTCACCCTCTTGCACACCCATTTCTAACCCCTGTTAACACAAAAACTTTCATTGGTAATCATCCAACACTCCTTCAACATAAATATATATCAATTAATTCCTTATCATCTAATCTATCTATTGGAACAAAATCTTGCACAACCATGGCCTTGTTCATGAGTTCCTAAATTTGAAATCTCTTTTAATTCCTGCTTTGTTCAAACTTTATTTTTTATTAATTTATTTAATTTATACAGTCTTACAGAACAAACATTGCAAAAGTGGTGCGTTTAGTAATGCTTTCCTTTTCTATTTTTGTAGTATCAAGAAAGCGAAAACATGATTTTGCTTTTCTAAGTGAAATCGGAAAGTGAAAATAACATTTATTAACACTTGTTATTGTCACAATTTTTAATAGTAGAAAACAATAACAATGTTTAATAATACATATTTATTACGAGATGTATATAGTATTCTTTAATTTTATATTTTATATTTAGTTTCTCCATTAGTATCAAAAAGTCTTAAAATATGAACAATGTAAATATTTATAATACCCAATACATGAAAGAAAAATACAATATCCAATTTAAAATCATAAATCCTAATAATACCCAATATATAAATACAAAATAAGATATACCAAGACAAAAATGCTCCCACTAATTATTCATATAAATGCATGTATATGCCTCGTGTATACATTTATTATGTGATATATAATGTATGTAACACATAGTATTTTATTATGAATAAGAAATGTTAAATAATATATGTTATATGGAATAGAATATATATCGCATTATAAAATTATAATTTAATAGTTACATATAATATAATATAGATATGGTATATAATAATATAAAATATCTACTGCATAATAATTTAATAACATTATATGAATAAATAAAAAAATATATATAATAAATCATAAATATTTTTATCTTAAAAAATAATTTACACTATTATTTAATATATTATGTATTAAAATATATTTTTATCAAATAAAAACTAATTGACACTATTTAATATATTCTATATTAAATATAATTTTTTTTATTAGTGTTTCATATGTAGCATTAGTATATAACATAAATAATGTGAATTTATTTTATAATGAATAATGTTTGTGTAATAACAATAGTGCAATGTTTTTGCGCTATAGTGTCGAAAACATAAGAAATACTGTTTTATATTTTCTCTTTTCTTCACAAAATCTGAAAATTTGTTTTTGTTTTTCCTTTTTTGGGGTTGACAATATAAAACAAGAAATGTTTCTTGTTAATGAACGCATCTAAGGCTTTAACAATCTCTGTATTATATGTCACCAAAACCTCCAACACTCATGCCTTTTGTGTTATCTCTCTTGCAAAGCATATGACCAATTGTCATTATTTTCTCCCCAAATTGCACATAATCATTTCATTTTTCCTATATGGATATCTTTATATATGCTCAAAATTTGAGGACATTACTAGTTCGTCATATGGGTGGCACCAAAGTTGGTAAAATGGAACAACAATTGTACAATTGTTAATTGGATGACCTAGACTTGAAGATGTCCTTGAATAAATACTTCAACTGCCTATTATAGGTACTAAGTACCCAGTCGGGTCAAAGTAGGTAAAATATGGGGTATAACACTAAACAAATGTGATGGATACAGAAGATAATGGAATAAAGGAGAGGAGAACATTCTAACTTTAAGGAATCAAAGTGAGGGTAGGGGGTACTGGAACTTAGTAGAGAGACCAATTTATTAAGTTGGTAACTTCAGAATCTTGTTTTCAATGCTTCCACCTTGTTTTATAGTCTTGACTACTGAGGTTATTACCCACTGGTTAAATGGGGTAATTAGATAAAAACCCATACATATTCATAGGTTATGTTTCCCTATAATGACCCGGTCATTTCCTTCCTTCCCTTTTTCCTCAGAATTTTACGGGTGAATTTTTTTCGTTGAAAATTCTTTTCTGAGTTGGGTTTCTCGTGGCTTAGTGTCATCTTGAGTGCTCAGAAATGACTTCTGAAACTCTTTCGTGTGGATTGACAACTTCCTTTGGGGACCGAGTCATTTTCACATTTTTCGTTTTTCGGACACTATGCGC
>JAOTQH010108947.1:0-16015 GCA_025631255.1 Cornus kousa | reverse complement strand
TTTGATCTCTTGGATTCCATTGGTCCTTAGACTTTTTTCTTGTATTAGGGACACGTTCCCCTTTTGAACGTTTTTCTTATTTATTTTTATTTACTTATCAAAAAAAAATCCTTTGATTACTATGATTTATGTTTTTGCATCCATCATCATACATCTAGCATGATGAGTGAATCAATTGGTCGTTGAATCATTTGTTGCTGCACTCATAGGATTTCAACAACAAAGCAAGGAGATAGAAAAATCCAGTGTGAAGCAGAGTTCATGAGTTAACAAAGCCTGTCAACAAATCAGCAATAGGAGGATCTGGAGTTGATCTTGCGTAAGTCTGAGTCAGGAGAGATTAAGGGATCCTTGGTCTTAGAGTCTCTTTAACTTAATATGTAGTAACTTCTTTCTATATGGTGGATTTTATCTATCGGGACAGGGCTTTTTTTAAAACTTAAAATATGGTGTTTTGTGTGTGGTTGGTTGATTTTATTTACTGATTTTATTTTTGTTGCATGCATGATAAACTCAATGGTTGATTGATATTGATCAGAGTTTAAGGTTACGGCCTATTAGTTTTCTAAAATGATGTTCTTGATTGGGTGGTTATTTATAATTAAACTACTACAGCATTTATGGTCTATTAGTTTTCTAAAGTGAAGTTCTTGATTTTGGGTGGCAAATTATAATTAAACAACTACAGCATTTACGGTCTATTAGTTTTCTAAAGTGAAGTTCTAGATTTTGGGCGGCAATTTATAATTAAAAAACTACAGCATTTACGGTCTATTAGTTTTCTAAAGTGACGTTCTTGATTTTGGGTGGCAATTTATAATTAAAATACTACAACATACAGAAACCAATGAATAATTTTGCTCTTGATTGTTCATAACATTTCTGCAACAAGATGGCATGAACCCAGTATTCCAAATTACTAGAAATCAATACTCCAACCCTCTACTTAACAGTTAGAGAAGCAAACTAGAACGAATCACAGAAGACTTACAAAGATAAGCCACACGAGGCTCTTCAAATTCAATCTGATTCGCAACACGAAGAAACCGTTGAATCTCCGAAACCAATGTCACCGGCAACTTCTCACTGTCAAAAGGCTCAGGCACGGGATCGATGCCGGAAGTGATTGATCTTGTATAGGGCCCAGAATTAGTACTGTTATACTCTCTTCTTCTGTTACTACTACTACGTTCATCAATGGGTTCTGCAACAACGATCTCTGACGACATTGTTGAGAACTCGAAAAGCTGGGGTATACAGAGAAATAGTGCATGGTTGTGTGCGTGTGTGTATATATATAGGATCTTGAAAGTATATACATCGTTGTGATTGTAGGATCTGCTTTCTTTCTTTTGGGCGCTTTTTGGTGAATGAAAAAGAGATTGATGGTGTGATCTTTTGCTTTTGCTTTTCAAGTGTGTGCGTTTGTGACTGTAAGGTGTTTGTTTTCTTTTTCTCTTTCTGGTACAAGAGAAGGAAGTGTGAGATAGAAGGTGGGAAGGGTTTTTTGGACTGTTGAATATAAAGCGAACTTGGAGGCTTTCTTTTGAAGGTGTGATGAGCGGTTTTTTATTGTTAAAAAATAACAACTATAGGGTTTTACTTTTTTATTTATTTATTTAGGAGAACGAGAGACGGACAATAATGAGGCCAGAAGCACTTTAAAATGTCGGGGTTAGGCCCAAGGGTTGTAATTTGTTGATGGAGAGAAAAACAAATTCAGAGAACTAAAAAAGTTCCCAACGAAAAGGTAAATGGATGCAATAATATAATACAATATAAAATAAAATAAAATTATATGGAGATGGAACCCAAATTTGAGAAAAATCATCCCTGGTTTTGTTTTTATAAATCAGAAAACAAAATATTGGCATCCTAGCGCGCGCGCACATATATATACTTTTTATTAATTGTGAGAGGAAAGTAACATACTTTATTAATTCAGCCTAATATTCAATAAAAGAATGGGTTAAAATCATTAAAATTCATTTACTATCAAAATCGTGCATAAAATCCCAGCAGATATTAAAAGAATAATAAATAAAATAAAATTCATGAATTAACAAAACTTATCAAGGTACCCAAACCCAAAACTGGGTTGTGAAATGTCACTATTTAATATTAAATAAAAAAGTTGTAACTATTACTTTAAAATTACAAAAATAATATTGGGTGAGAAATAGGTCATCAATGTAGTGAGATAACAACCCAATCAACATTAAATAATATTATTATAAAGGGATATTTTTATAATTTTAAAATAATAATTATAACTTTTAATTTAATATTAAATGGTAAAGTCAAATTTTACATTTCACAACCTATTTAGCCGGTCGGTCACTGGTTTGGGAGTAATTTGATAAATTTTGTTAGTTTATGGAATTTTTTTAATTCTACCGGAATTTTATGGTCAATTTTGAAAGTAAAGAGGTTTTTATGATTTTAACCCTAAAAGAATTCAAATTTTGCCATTTTTTGTTGAATATTTAAATTTCAAAAAATGATATATCTTTCCAATTTGACTTATGCTATGTTTGATCGGAGAGAAGGATGGATGAGAGAGGAAATAAAATATCTTTTCCATGTTTAGTTGGAGGGATCGGAGGAAAAGGATAGCATCCCTCCCTCTTTTTTATTTTTCTATCCGCTCAAAATAGGGAGTAAGAGAAGAGAGAAAAAAAAGTAAAAACTAATATAAATATGTATTTTTCATTTTTAAACTTTCTAAAATTTTGGAATAGATATAGAGTTTTTAGAATTTTAAATAATAAGGGTATATTAGTTTTATCATTTTTTCCTTCCTTCCAACCAAACAAAAAAAATATGTTACTCCATCCATCATTTCTATTATTCATTACATCCAACCAAACAAAAAATGACATGGGAAACACCTTTCTCTTCTTAAGAATGTCTCATTCATCCCATTTCTTCCATCCATTTTTTCATCTTTCTAACCAAATATTGCATTAATGTTTAGAACAAATGTTGTTCCAAGTGGTTCAGAAAGTTTACCCACAAAAAAAAAAAAAAAAAGAAGGTGTTGACTCAAATTACATCTTATTAAATCTCAGCCCAACAAAGTAATGCATCTCAAATAAATTTAGGTGAAACTAGACTACTAAAAAGGTTGTCTGGCATTTTCTGGTCACTTTTATTACTACTACTGTTTATATTTAATAAATAGTATTTCACAGTATTTACTAATCTAGTATACCTCAAAAGCATGTGTTAGTCACAAACAAACCTTTTATTAAAGCACATTGGGAAAGAAGCCATTCCTTTATGGTTGCCCTCGTTTTCAATATACTTGTTGCCCATTACTTGGCTTCCAACATAAAAGTAGAAAAGGAAAGCAAACCAAAGCAAAGCATAAATAAAATTATAATGACTCTCTACTGTTAAGGAATGCAAAGACAGGAAGCAAAGGGAAAAAAACACGCTCAATATTTATGGGTCAAAATATTTAGAGTGAACTGGGAAGCTTTTGCATGCAATCACCTTTAATATATATATATATATATATATAATATTTGAAAAGAGTGGCAATTTCATGCTTGTTTACTCCTGAGTGCGCATGAGTCATCAACTTTCTCTTACTTTCTCTTTTGGAAGTTTGATAGAATTTGATAGGACTCTTATAATTTTATTGACCAGATTTAAATGGACTAAATGTGGTAATAGACCAAATCATTAAAGGAAATGCAACAAAGGAGTATACACCAAAAAAAAAAAAAAAAAAATGATCGTACTTAATTAAAAAAAAAAAGAAAAAGATCAGACTTTGCTTTTAATTTTGGTATTTTCTTCGTCACTAAGAGCGTAATAGACGAGGCCAATCATTGGACCTTTTCTTAGACAGTCATGTGTGTGTGCGCGTGCGTGTGTGTGTTGTGTGTGTGATTTTGTATACAAATTTGTATAAAATGACAGGAAAGTCATGGTCTAATTATTTTGGACATCTAAATTCGTCTCAAGTGAGGTTTTAAAGGGTCCGTGAATTGAGATGGCAAACGGGACGGTTTGGGGTGACTAATGGCATCCCCATTCTCGTTTAGCATAGTTATTCTCATTCTTTTCTCAAAATTGTTTATTAAATAAGACGGGTTTTGTATAGTATTTTCGGAATGGTAATATTTATTTTTCTCTTATGTAGATAAAAACAAAATTTAACTTCTCTATTAGAACTTTAGACTTAATATTATTGTAAAAAAATCAAAATAATACATATAAGTCCTCAAATAAGAATAATACAAAAGGATATTTAGTGACTAGAATAGAATAAATTATGATTTAATTACTATATACTTAATATTATTGAATCTAAAATAAAGTATAAGTACAAAATTATAATTTAATACTGTAAACGAGACGGGGTGATCTTTTCTATTCCCGCCTCATAAGTATATAAGTTTTCAATCCTAATTTCATCCCCGCCTCATAACTGTTCTAAATAGGACAACGAAGTGAAGCGGGGTATTTTTTCATTGAATTGAAACATATTAGAATTTCCCAACAAGATTCAATTTTATTATGCATATTAAATAACCACACATGCACTTGCCACTTATCTAATTAAAAGTTCTTGAGAAAGAGAATCACATAAGCTAGTTTTTTTTTTTTTTTTGGGAAGGTAAGTTAGATGTATATTAAATAGATACAAAAGTTTACAGCCCAATAACAGCAGAGGCCCACGATCGTGGACATCCAAGCAAAGACAGTATGAGATTACAAGTCCAAAAGTTAACAAAGAGTAGAACAGCAGGCCCAAGCCCAACAATAGCACAAAACATTCCTACTCTAGAAAACCCTAGACTATACATGTATCAGCCATATCAATCATCCGGTGAGAAGCAGCGAGGGTTTGGTCAAGCCCCTAGTTCACCCGATCTGGAGGCTCTGGCGATGGACGAATGAATACTGGTAGATCCCAATCAAGTTGTAGCGATTGAGCAAATGTAGAATCTTTGACCTTTACAATGACTAATTTCTGTCGAACTAGCGTAGTGATCTCTCTATAGATGGTAATTTGAGATGTTTTTCGGTTGTTGAATATCCAATTATTGCGCTCATGCCAACTTCTGTTGATGGTTGTGGAGAGCAGGAGCTTGTTCACCGATGATCTGAGGTCTTTCTTGGACCACCGAAGTGAAGCATGATCAACAATTTTGTTCCAAGAAGAGGGAGAAAAGTGGAATCTATCCTTGTTTTGTAGTGAAATCCATATGGGTCTCTTGTGAACAAGCCAGAGAAAAACAGGTGGCTAAGGGATTCCTTAACTAGATTACACAAGAGACAACTTCTAGAGCTATGGAACGAACTCATACATCTTAGGTCAACAATGGGAAGTCTGTTTTGGACAGCAAGCCAAAGGGAGAAATTGCATCTTGGGACCAAGTGATTGTTCCAAATAAGATGAGTACATGGCTTTGGGTTGGTGGGGCAGATATAACCAGTTAATGGTGTGCTTGAGTGAAAAGGAATTCGTTGGTGATGAAGCCTAAACAAAAGAATCAGCAGACGAACTCAATGAGTCAATACTGGCTAATTCCGGGAAAATGTCAGTGAGAAATTGTGGGAAGAGCCAATGGCCATCATAAAGAAAAAAAGATGGCTTCTAATCAGGTAAAATGGTTGAATTAGCCAAAAACTCTCTGGGAAAGTGGGTTGTCACCAAGCCAAACATCATCCTAGAAAAAAATAGAAGACCCATTCCCAACCTTCCATTTAATCATCAACCTTGCCATTCCTCTTAGATTAAGAATCTTCTTCTAATTGCTAGAGCAGACTTGTGGGGAATTCATTGTCCAAAAGCAACGGTTTCTAATTAGCTGAACTCTCACCCACTGCGCCCAAAGACTATTCTTGGGATTAGCCAAAAATGTCCAAATATGTCTCAGTCCTGCAGCCATATTAGCAGTCTCCAAGTTTCTGAAACCAAGTCCACCATACTCCTTAGAAAGACAGCAAACAACCGAAATCACCTTGACCCCTGTGTGCTTAAAGTCAGTGCCTGACCAAAGGAAATTCCGTAGTAGATTATTGACCTTAGATAAAAGAGCCTTGGGCAGAATGAATATGCTAGACCAGTAATTGATCATGCTATAAAGCACAGACTGGGTAAGTTGAATTCTTCCAGCATACGAGAGAAAATTAGAGGACCAATGATTAATCTTCTTTGTGACTCGCTCAACCAGCCCTCTACAATCATCAGTAGTAAGTCTAGAGGAGACAAGTGGTACTCCCAAGTATCTTGTGGGAAGTGAACCATACTCAAAACCAAGTAGGGCTTAGATGTCATCCTTGAATGCACTATCCACCCCAGACACAAAGAAAGAGCTCTTTAAGCTATTTAAGTAGAGACCTGATAGAGCAGAAAAGTGATCAAGAGCAAGCTTAAGTGTAGAGATAGAAGACAGGTCACCATGTGAGAATAAAAAAGAGGTCATCCGCAAATATAATATGAGATATAGATAGGTTTCTGCATCTTGAGTGGTGTTTGAAGGATGGATTGTCAGCAATGAAATTTTTAGTGATAGCAGTGAATACCTCTATAGCTAATACAAAAAGCATGGGAGAGTGGATCCCCTTGTCTAAGACCCTTAACCCCTTGAAAGTGTCCATGAAACTCCACATTTAGAGCAACTGTAAAGGATGGGAAAGTGATGCAGGCCTTAATCCATCCTAGGAAAGGAGAAGGGAAACCAAATAAGGCTAATGTGTCCAACATAAAGTCCCAACCAACTGAGTCGAAAGCTTTTATAAGATCAATCTTCATAGCACACCTAGGAGAGAGGTGTCTATGATACCCTTGAAGTAATTCCTGTGCTAGAAAAACACTATCTCCAATCTGCCTATCCTTTACAAATGCAGTTTAGCAGGGATCAATGAGTGAAAGAATGATTTGTTTGAGCTTTAAAGCTAAAAGTTTAGCAATGCACTTGTAGAGTGTGTTGCAGCATGAAATAGGTCTAAATTTATGTAGTAAAGTAAGGTTGGGGATCTTTGGTACCAGTGCTAAATAGATATTGTTAACTTCTTTTAAGAGCTTGCCACTAGTGAAGAAATCCCTAATAACAAACATCGCATCTCTGCCAATCACAGGCCAAGCACTATGGAAAAAATGGGCATTGAATCCATCAGGGCCTGGGGATTTATCTTTATTGAGGGAAAGGAAACATGACTGAATCTCAGCCTCTGTTGGGATAGCACACAACAAAAGTAAAAGGGAAGATGGGATTGATTTAGTAAAAAAGGGCTGAAAGGCTTTAATGCCAAGGTAAATAGGGAGGTAAGCTACCTAGCAGGTTATGGTAGTGAGCCACAGCCTCAGTAGTGACAAGGATTTCAGAGTCAATGTGGTCTCCACTCCTTGATGTAAGGCAGGTTATCTTCTTCCTATTCACACAAGTTAGTTGGTCCTATAGAATAGTGGGGGTGTTGTTACCCATATTTCTTACGTACCATCCAACCCACACTTTAGTGCACATGATGCACCACAACCCTTTTGGTTGGGATTTAAATATAAAATTTAGTTATCCTTAATCCACATGTGCATAGCATCACTACAGCTGTTATAGCCAGCAATAACAACACTAGCTTCTGCTAAGATGGTCATACCATTTTTTTTTTGCCATTGATTCTGGTTTCTCACCTTTTGCAACATCATGAGTCCAATACCATGCCTTCATCTTCCTTATAACCTTTAAATATGAAAATACCCAATAGGTTTTCTCTTCAAATTAGGAAGAGTGGATGGTTGGATTTGTATATCGAAGACATCTAGTGATACACCAGTTAAACGAGGAAGACTAGTTGTTATAAAAGATAAGAGAAGGAAATCGGCAAAAATAACATGAGATAAAATTATTAAAAATGATCTCAAAAAGTTAAATCTAGTAAGTGACATGACAATGCTAAGTATTGGATTTGCATGGTTGCTTAATTGAGTTTTTAATTTTTTTTCATGAGTCCAATACCATGCCTTCATCTTAGGGAGAGTAGATGGTTGGATTCGTACATCGAAGACATCTAGTGACACACCAGTCAAACGAGGAAGACTAGTTGTTATATGAGAAGGAAATCGGCAAAAATAATATGAGATGAAATTATTAAAAATGATCTCAAAAAGTTAAATCTAGTAAGTGATATGACAGTTATAAGTATTGGATTTGCATAGTTGCTTAATTGAGTTTTTAAAATTTTTTATTTATTTTTTAATTATTTTTTTTATATATACTTAGTTTCTATATGAGCAGGCTAACTAAACCTGAAAGGTTTTACACATCGTCTCCTGCTTGGAAATTTTCACTCTTTTAGTTCAAGCCTCTCCAACCATGGTTCGCAGTATCGGTCACAGTCGCGGTATATATCGCGGTGTAACAGACTCGGACAAAGTCAGTGTAAACTGATCGATACGAATCGCGTATCAAACTTGAAAAAGAGTTGTGTATCAAATACGTCGCGTCAATTGTCAAGACTGGGACCTTTTGATACTCACACTGAGAAACAAAAATGTAAGATCCTTTTAGGCCAAATATAACTTCGGAGGATATCTTTGGGGAAAATAATAATAATAATAATCGGAGCTTGTGCATGGATAACACTAAGTTCTGTTGTAATGCTTTTGAATCACCGGGCTTCTGATTTACTACTGAAAGATAATAAGATTTCATTATTTTATGGGCTAGTTTGGTGTACAAGAATGAAATATAGTGAGAATGGAATGGGAATGCCGATTCCATTCTAGTGTTTGGTTACAAACATGGAATGCTGTAAATATAGAATGATGATTCTCATTCATATGTTTGGTTGAACCTATTTAAAAGCTGGAATGGAATTAATTTATATTGATATCTCCAAATTACCCTTTATCATGAAAAAAGAAATTTAACTTAAAAAAAGAAAAGAAAATTAATTTAACAAACTTAATAAATACATAAATTTAACAAAAAAAAAATTAACGGTCATAAATGAATTTGGGGCAAGCAAGGCATTGAAGATTAGGGTAAGGCCTCCGGCAGCGGCAGTGAGATAAGGGGTAGTGAGAGAGGAAGACGAATTTGAAATGAGGGCTAGCGTATACAAATACATGCACCTAGATTGAAATTTAAATCTAAAAATTTCTAGACTTTTCGTCTTAAGACATATAACCCAATTATATAATACAATTTTGAATTGTTTTGGTAACATATACAAGCTTCCATCTCTGTAGATGCATCTATAATCAGTAAGAAGACAGTGGAACCCAGTTGAAAGAAATGCTTTCTTCTCTTCTCCTCCGTCATTCTTCTTTTCAAATTTTCCTCCTCTCTCTGACTCTCTCTCCCCTCACTTCACGAATTAGGTAGTTCAAGTTTTTCAGTTCTTTGCTTTCTAGATAAAGAAAGAAACTCAGAAACTCTCTGTTGGATTTGGGGTTGTTGAATTGATGGTGTTCTTTGCTGAAGAATAATATGTCTCCGGCGGCACGGTTAGGTTGGGTTGTGTAATGTTGTGGTCTCCGGCAACGGTGGTGGGATAAGGGGTAGTGAGAGAGGAAGATGGAGGAAGACGAATCTGTCTCCAGCGGCGGAGGAAGACAGCGAAGAGAGACGACGAATAGGTTGGAAGATGTAGATGGGTTGGAAGAGAATAGAGATGGGTTTGGTTTAGAAAATGGATGATGAATAGGTTTTTTTGTTATAATTTTTTTAATCGTATTCCATGCGGAAATGGAATGCCCATTCCATTAGTAAAGAAAAGGAATGATTCTGGTGGAATGACCATTCTCCAAGAATGGTGTGAATGATGATTCCACTTTTAATAGCCCACACCAAACACAATAATGGAAAGAAAAGCATTCCATTCCCTTCGATTTGATTCCATTCATCCACACCAAACATGACCTATGAGCATACGGTATATACTTCCATCTCTATTTCTACATATTTTTGGTTGTGTAAATTGGTGGGCAATATGTTTAAATGATTTTGAGACAACACGTACTAACAATGGGTTTATTCTAAACAGTCTTCTATTTTCCAGCCAATTTTAATAAAAAAAAAAAATAAAAAATAGTACAGTAGTAAAAGAAATTTCATGCTCTAAGAGAAGTAATTTTTGAGTATTAACCAGATAAAGGGGCTTACAGCTTACTACATACATTATACAGAATCCCACAACAAAGACAAGCAGAGTCTAAATAGACTGAACTTATTCAAAACACACAGACTGTGAACTAATTCAAAACGCAGAAGCAAATTGTTACATGTATAAAAATCACACTCAGAAGAAGAACACCACAAGTTGTGAATAATACCGTACGTAGATAAGATAACGTGACCCCACAAAAGCGAGAAAACTTCAACCACCACAACCCCCACCACAGCCACCGCCACCACATCCCCCACCGCAGCCACCACCGCCACCGCCACCGCCACCATCACCACCCACGGTGGTACTGACCACGGCTGTAGCAGCTATAGCAGCACCAGCTCCTAAAATAATCATGCTGCCATCTTTGGTGCCACTGCTTTTGCTTTTTTGGCCCATTTCCACATCATAATAAGAAGACTGCCGGGGCTGAGGGGCAGTTACAGTAGTGGGACGTTTGGTTTTATTCTTTTGGGGATCATTACAGAGGCAACACAAAACTATGACTGCTGCTGCTACGGAACCACATACTATGAGAGCGATAACACATCCGTTCATTGTGCTTAATTACTAGTACCCACACAATACCAATACCAAAATCATCCTTGCAACTTCTCTTTATATCCCCCACATATTATGTGAATTGGATCGCATGAATTTATTTGGAAGTTTACAGGGATCTATTTGGAAGTCTACAATTATATACGAGTATGTTTCTTATTATTCAAAGTGTGAGAAAAATTCTATATACACTTGACTTTTGGTAGCCAATTAAGGGATTTTTTTTTTTTTTTGGAACAATTTTCTTCATGTGGAAGTTTACAGTCACATTCTTTTAGAATTGTAGGAAAATACGAGGAAAGTTCCATATATTTGACTTTTGGTAACCGAAGGACATTTTATTTATTTATTTATTCCATGAACTAAATAAATCAACAAACTTGCCAAGAACTTTCGTGGATAAAGACGATGACAAAGGCTATTGACATTCGAAAGGTTCAAATCAAGAAATGCCTCATTAAACATGCTTAATGATTTAAATACTTATCTAACCCCGCTTAACTACAAAATGTACACCACGTCAAACCGTCACCTTATCCTTATCATCATGCAATCTGTTGTTCAGTCGTCATTGTTTGGTATGCCATTTCCAAACTTACCCCTGATATTTGGAGTTAAGTCTGGACCTTATTTACATTACAATGACGCTCTATATGAGCATTATATCTACAGAAAAGTCACTTATGCCCTTAAAATTATACTACTCCGTATTAAAAAAATGAAAGAATCGATTCTAGCAAACATCTAGTTCCGGATCCTCTACCCTACCAGTGCATAATCCAACGGCCCAAAATAGGCCATGTCAACAAATTAAGCCAATGGGCCCAAATTTGCTTACTCTCTCCCTCTCTAATCTCACTCCTAATTTTCCGATGTCGGCGACTTCGCGACAGCGGCCGAAAGTTCCTGGCGGTCCTGTCCTTGGTAGCCTTCTTGGCGCGTCAGGCAGTCCCCTTCCGATGGGTCGGAGTTCAACGGCAGTGACGGCGATGTGAGCAAACTTCTGCCAGTGACGCGAAAAATCGAGGCCGTGGGTGATGGCTTTGACAGTACAATCTAGGAATTCGGGGATGAGGCGGTCGAGTGGTGGTTTGGTGAATTGGGAGGCATCTCGACCCATGGAGAGAAGAGGATCGGCGGAGGAAGGGGTTTCCACGGTGGAGGAATCGGTGGTGGTGGAGGAGGATTGTGGAGGGAGGGGATCGGAGAAGCGATCGGCGACGTGGCCTATTTTCGAGCTCTTGTTCGTGGTTGCCGTCCATTGACACCACCTGCGTTTTTAGGGGCGGTCCCGGTAGGTGAGGGTGAGGAGTCGTCAGCGTCAATCAATCATCGTATTGGGAGGAGAGAGATTAGAACGAGAAAGTTAGAGAGTGAGTGAGCAAATTTGGGCCATTGGATTAATTTGCTGACATGGCCTATTTTGGGCTTTTTGATACTTGTAGGGAATGATTAGGGTAGAGGAGCCGGATCCCTAATTGTTGTAATTTTTAAAGCTTATAAGGCTACATTTGCCTTTTTAGACAAATAGAAAGTCAAATTTATCATTCAATGACGAAATTTGACGCCTGGGGGCTGGTTGTAACGAAGTATGAAACCTCCATTGTAATAATGGTCCATACGCGCCGCCGCGGGGGGGGGGGGGGGTTTTTGGGTTGAGTGTAATTCACCCCCAAAAAATATACTCGTATACACACACACATTTCGTGTGATAAGCCAAACCAACCAATCCTATGTGTTAGAACTCGGATGAACATTTAGTTTACACCTTCTCCATGTCCATCACAATGCAATGATCAATTCAAACAGACCCCTCTCCCCTAAATTCCTAACGGATCGCAAGATTTATCACAGCTTTGAACCCTAAATTTTGATTCAAAACCCTAATTTTATCAGTCTCATTTTGGACATAAATGCTAACTATAGTAGTTCAACTTTTACTAAGAGACAAGCAAACACGACAGAAGTAATTTGGAAGCCCCACCATTAGCAATAACAAGCACTATCATAGACCTTCATCCCCATAGAAGAAAATTAATTGCAATCATACATATATTTGGAGAATAAAGAGTTATATGAATTCAAATATTTTGATTATAACAATACAATGAACACACTTACACTACATATATATAGATATCAAAACCTACATACAAAAGAATAACAGGTGTTTCATCACAGATGGGGAACATGACTTCATTTTAACATCCACAATACCCCTTCACCATCATCACCTGAACAGCAGCCACCACTGCCTCCTCCACCACCAGTTGCATCACTATCACCACCATTCATAGCATCATTGATAATAACTACAGTTGCTGTAGCAGTTGTAGCAGCATCAGTCCTGCTAAGATAATCACACTGCCATTTTCCATTGATTCTGGTTTCTCACGACTTGCAACATCATGATCATAATAGCTACAGAACTGCAGGATATGAGTCCAACAACATGCCTTCATCTTCCTTATAGCTTCACATATGAAAACATCTAATAGGCTTTTCTCTTGTATCTAAATTAATTTTGGTGAAGGCCGAACAATGTTCAGACCTTTCACATATATAATTTTCTAATGTAACGTTTTATGATGAAGTTGGCATATAGATTCTTTAGAATTGTCGGTCGAGAGAAGGAAAGCTTTCATTTTTGGTTCATGGGGACTTTTTTTTTTAATTTTCTACAACCTCAACCTTCCAACAGTAGCATATACAAGTTGCAGATAACTGGACTCGTCAAAAATGAAAATGAAAATGAAAATAGAGGATTCCTGGGTTGGGATAGGGATTGGGGTCAGGATTTGAGTGTTATGGGGGTTCGAGGATGTCCTTTGTGGAAATTGAAATTTAAGGGAGACTTAGGTGCTACCGGAAACATCAGTTCACTAACCACAACGCATAAACAAATACTTTGAAACCAACAAAACAGCAACTTCATAAAGAAGTTTACTATAACTGAAAAAACATATATATATTTTCCAAAAATCCTAATTTAAACTTTACAAATGACTAAGTGATTCTGCAAAAAAGGAAAGAAAAATTGCCAAGACTCTCTGCAAATGCTGCTCTCCCAAATTTTTTGCCATTCAGAGAGGGGGGGTGGAGAGGGAGGTGGGGATAGGGGATTTAATATAGAAACTAATTGACATTTAATACCTCTCAACTCAGCTGCACACTTGACATATCCTCTGTTCAACAGATACAGTAGTGAAGTGGATCTTGAGTATTTGGCACAACATAGTCAGTTGCAGTCTAAAATGACCAAAGTTATTAACAATATGCATTCAGTTCTAAACCTTAACTGCACTCACCAGCATCAAGCAATACAATGCCCCAACACATCATAAAGAATTTGGCCAGGATGGAATGAAATTACAAAATGAGATTCACACAAGTAACAAAGCAGGATAGTCATGCATAAATAAAGCAAAAGACTTTATTTAGTTTGCAAATTACTTAATTTCTTAAGAATTTTTTTTGCAATAAGTTAAATTGACCAGATGTAAGGCTTCAAGCATTCGACAAAGCATCAAATTCAACCCTAACTCCTATGAGGAACCAACTGAGTACTCAATGACAAATTTCAAACTTTCGAATAACAAAAAGTAAAATTGATCATTTATGAAAAAGAAAAAAAAAAGAAGAAGATCGGATCCACTGGGAAAACTGGAAAACAATCTGAAGAAGTAAAACTAATCAAATAACATTAAACTAGGTAAGAAAAACATTTCACCCATACTAATAATAAGGGCATTGGTCTGATAAAATGGATCCATCATTTAGTCTTCAAATGAAATGAGAATTCTCCAGACTAGGAGTACCTCCCAGTCTCAGAGCCTGAACAATCTTTGCTAGAGCATCATTTTCATGGAATCGAGGGCGGAGCCAAAATTTCATTTCAACGGGGGCGCAGTGTACTTGTAAAAAATAAAAAATCAACTAACATGACAAATACAGATTGTTCAAATCAAAAGGCAAACAAAAAAAAAAAAAAAAAAAAATCATTGCAAAATAATATGCTAATACGTAGTATAAGAAAGATAAATACTTGACAAAATATAAAAACCAAGATATTAATTGAAAGCGATGCGTGAAATTACACCCATTGAGTTCAAAAAATTATAGTAATAAATTTAAATAAAAAAAGAGAAATAAAAAGAATAAGAAGAGAAAGAAGAATTTTAAGTGGAAAAAAAAAAAAAAAAGGAAAGAAAGAAAAAGAAAATGAAATAACTTCGAAGGGAAAAAATTCGGGTTTAATTGAAGAGGGGAATGCAACTTTAAAAAAAAAAAAAAGAAAAAAGAAATTTGAAAGAGTTAAAAAAGAAAAGAAAGAAAAAAGTAAGAGATAATTTTAGTAATTGAACATTGAGCATTACATACCATTTCTCATATATATATATATATATAAAAGAGAGTATATTAATGTGCATGGGGGCCTACACTGGTTCCACCCCTGCATGGAATGTCTTCCATTTATGACGAAATAACCTTCTTAATAGCAACGGATGTCATTTAATCATACTCCAAAATTTTCAAAATTTCACCAACTTTAGTGGGTTTATATTCATTTTATCAACTCCTTAATCTTCAATACTTCAAACACACACCTTAGGAAGCAGACCTTGGATTCACAGTTTAAAAGTTGCTAGTTTTCTAAGTGCTGACTCGTCTAACTTGTATGCCACTTTTTTTAAGGTTTGGTGCAATTTAGGGTTTCATTGACAATTTGGAATTAACCATGATGTCAATTAAAGAAGCTAAAACAATCATTTATAAGTTCAGTGTCACATAAGTCAGACAAGTCATTATTGCAATTTTTTCAATGGTAGATTCATCTACCTATCTTAAAAGTAGGAGTGTGATTGTGAGAGACATGGTAACTTTCATACTGTGAATTCAAGGCATGTTCCAAAAGATGTTAAGGAGGATGTTCTTGAAGTCTTGAGGATGAAAGAGTTGATAGAATATCAAATGACCACTGCATAAGTGACGACACTAATCAAAGTTAAGAATGTGATTCGATAGGGTCCGTTGCTATAAAGACGGCAGACGGGTTACTTCATCATAAAAGAAAAACGATGCTCCAACTCCAAGCCCGAGAAGTATTCCCAGTCCGGAGAGGTATTTTATTTCATTGATGAGTAGATGATCAATCCATTTAGTAATTTATGATAAAAAAAATTGAAATTTGAATTAATCTTGACAAGAGGAATTTATTTTGCAAACTTCAAGTGAATATCATGGAAAGAGAAGGAATCAGTTGTTTGCATAATCATGCAGACATATCCTAGAAGCTCAGCACAACTACAGATGCTGCACCAGG
>JAOTQH010108623.1:0-16020 GCA_025631255.1 Cornus kousa | reverse complement strand
ATAATTATTCCTGTAATTTATTTCAGTTTGGGATTTTATAGTCTGGATTCCCGAATTGTATTTTGGAGGATTATTGTTATCAAAGAATATTTTTATTTATTGAAAGTTATTTTGAGGAATTAATTATTATTCTAGTTTTCCTTTCAACATTTTATTATTCTTTATTTATTCTTCTGTATTCTGTGTTCGTTATTGCCATTTTGTTTCTGATATTCTGGGGACTTCGGGCGTGGGCCAGGCAAACCCGCACTTGGAAATTCGGGGGTATCACAGAAATGATATATCCCAAAACTATGCCCTCTTGAACCATAAAATGGCTCTTCTCCCAACTAAGAATGAGATTGCTTTCCCTACAACGCTAAAGGATGAGAGACAGTTTTCGAAAGTGGATCCGAAACAAACGGAGGAGCAGGAAAAGAATTCTTATACATACCAACTACTACTACCAATGGGTCAGTGCCCAGGTACCAAGCCCCTACTTCTCAATGATTCAAGCCTCAGTGGAGGCACGAGTGTGAGTACCAATTAAGGAAAAAAAAATAAAATAATTAAAAATAAGTAAAAAACATACCTAATACTACTACTAGGTTAGACCTCACCTGTGATACTAACCAAAAACTAAAAATGCTTTAAAATTATGTTTAAGATGCAAGTTATATCATACTATTTGACTAGTTGTTATAAAAATGTTTTAATATTTATCTATCCATCCAATTAGAAAGATTACTATCAGACGTTGGTTTACAAGTTATATATGGTTGCCCTGATTTGCTTTCATTAATTGTGCTGTCATGGTACTTGAATTTTACCTCCTAAAAACTGTTTTGTCTTCTTGCCTAATTTCCGCTGGATGGGCAGTAATTTTATCGAAAGCTAATTTCATTGTCTTATGATAGAATTTGTACAATTTTATAAGGAATTTTACTTGCATTCTCTAATTTTACTATGTCCTATAAAGTTATAAACCCATGGTTGGGGGTTTTGAGGTTTGTGAGATATAATACATGTACAGGAACTTCAATGGGAATCTCATTTGTTAATAACATGGACTGTGTTTACACACAAGGAAATATCCATTTTGTTACATGGTTATATATGTTTTATTTCAGCAGTGGAGACATGCCATTTGAAAAGCAATGTTTTATGGGTACATGGTCTAGGTGAGAGTTTTTAATAAATAAATAAAATAATGACAATAATATATAAATAAAGATTTACTACTATGTTACAATTGATCGACCTCATCATTAACTAGTAATTTCTCTTTTCTTATGCCATAATAAAATTTTAATTTAATTGCGTTGATTGTATTAGTGATATGATATTACTAACTAATTTGATATTGACACGTAGTGATAGGAACCACTAAAATAAATTATTTTTACTTATGTGACCAAATACAATTGGTTGATGGTTCAAATAACAAAATATTAAAGATGCAAGAAAGTCGTCTTTCTCCATGAGAGTAACTAGGGAAAAAATTCTCCCGAGAGAGAAATTGTTGCAATGACTTGTTCACCCAGATCAAACGTGAGGTTCGTCAAATTATTCCCAAACAGAATTAAGACCTCCCAAGAGTCAAGTCGTCTATGTAGTTTTAGAAAATTCGGACTCTGCCACAAGAAGAAAAACTTAATTGCACTAGTTTCATAAGTGATATGTTATTACTAATTAATTATAACCAATATTGGGTTCAGCCTGTTCAAATACCATAGTTTTATACTCACCCGAGTTGAAATGTCCCCATGTACATAAAATTGGGATTTTCTTGTGAATTTTTGCAAGAACAAATGTTGTTTGATAGGTACCTAAACAGTGGTAATGTTTTGGTCATTAAAGCTGAACATATTATTTCGAATACAATTTCTGCCACATCCCAAATATCCAATGAGTCCGCAGTATCAGTCATGATTACGGTATAACAAATTTGGACAAAGTCAGTGTAAACTAACCCATACAGATTACTGTATGGGTTAGTTTAAGGGATTACGTATCGACCGATACAGCAAACCACAATGAAGATCTCCTTGTACTGATTCAGGTTGTGGACAGTGCCATTTGCACAAGCTCATATAAGACAAGACAGCCGCTCCGGGATATCATGTCATCGTTGTCACTAATCAACTACAAGTTGTCACTAATCAACTAATCAATTATACGTTGCCACATAAGTATAATTTTATTTACTTCAATGGATCCTATCACCACTAAGTGTTGGGTTATCGAAGCATTAAAATATATTTTTTTGTGGCTTTGCAAAGTATCTCTATTTAAATATCACAATAAATGTTGCAGAGGCAAACAGCAACATAGATTAAAAGGAATTGCAAAATTCTCTGAGTGATACTCCTCGTCGGTCACAGAAAAACTAAATGGCATAAACATGCCCATGAATTGACCAAGAAACAGGATCAGATGAGTCTTCAGTAAAATAAGGTTTAAACTTTGCCTTTCGACAAGAAAAGAAAACCTTTTTATTTTCTTTTTCTTGATTATATGGTTAGTGGGTTGTTTTTAGATCAACAGTGAAATAAATTGGCAGGACTCTGATTTGGTTCTCAAACCTGTAAGTTTGAGTTTCGCAGTTTGTATATGCAGAAGCAATAACAAGTGCACACAGCCAGCTAAAGCGTGACATGCATTGACATGATTCATGGAATGGAAAAATAAACACACTTTCTAGTAATCTCAAACGAACTAAAAAAACAAAGGCTACTGTACTCTTACTTCAACAAACAATTGACATTTTTCGCTTATATAACAGTATTATATGTTACTAAATTTAATTAACGAACGTTCTCAGGTGTTCAAACATTGTCTTCTATATATCATGTCTAAATACCGTACGCCTGCTACTAGAAAGCTTCGGTAAAATTAGTTGAGAAGAAAATTTGGTTCTGTTAAATACACGAGGGATCTGAGAGCAATTCAAATTATAAAACATGTACAGTTGACAAACGAATCATTAACTTTAAAGCGGATGTATCCTATGGAGCAGAACTCATGAAATTGACATAACTTTGTCCAAACATTCAGCTCACCAAAGTTCCACTGCAATCAATTAAATTCAGCTCATACAATCGAGTTACGAAATTACACAGAGAGAGCAGGCAAATTACGATCTTGGTACGAAGAACGAAGATTTACATCTCATGTCAAAATGTGAGAACTTTATACTAAGATTATCCAAAAAATTTACCCCCTTAAAGGATCAAATCTCCATGAACCTAACAAGAATCCAACAGAATGCTCTCTCTATATATATTATATATGTTGTTTCTGTATGTGTTTGGGGGGTTTGGGGTACAACTAGAACAAATCTACAAGAAAAGACAGCAGTATAAATACCCTAATACAATTTAGCATCACATTAGATAGTCTAAACCACAAGTTAAATAAACCAGCGGCAACATGTCATTTCATCACATCTCAAGTTGACGTAGAACGATTTTCATACAAAAATTCTCTTTTTTCATTATATTCTATTTCACCTATTTTATTTTTTGAAGTCATTTTTAATTACTTCGTTCCATACTAGTTATGGTCGGCTTTGGAGTCTCTTACCTTCTATGCAAACTAACATTCCCTTTCTTACGGGTGCATTAACATGTCGACATTCCACGTGTGTCCATTAACACCTAAGTCTATTTTCTACATTCTCTCCCCCTCATATTTTGATTAGTTAATATATGTTTTTTAGTCAATTCTATCATCCACCTCAACATCCTCATTTCAGTTACATGAATGCATAGCTCTTCTTTCACTTTTCATGCCCAACACCAATCTGTTATTTATTTATTTTATTTACATTCCTTATGCTCTGTTTAGTCGTATTAAGTCTAAACCCTTTTGTTTCTAAAGCATTTCTCCAAGTTTCGCGTTTTTTTTCCCCAAGCATTCCTTAGAAGTATGCAATAATACTATGTCGTCAATTTCAAATTTTGTTCCCAAGCATTACTTAGAAGTATGCAATAATACTATGTTGTCAGCATACAACATGCATCGCGGGATGTCTTCTTTTATATCTTTTGTTATTTCATCTAAGGCTGTAAACAGGTATTGGCTAAGTACAGATCCTTGGTGCAGCCTCACTTTTATAGAGAATTTGTTATTTTTTCCATTTATAGTGCCCTTAATATTATTTATAAAATTTAAAGGGACTCAATTTCTATGTAAAGTCCACAAAATTATATTACTTGTAACCCTATCATATGCCTTCTGTAAGTCTATGAACACCGAGTATACATCTGCTTGTTTATCATACATTCTTCTATCAATTGCCTAAGTAAATAAATGGCATTCATAGCAGATCTCCCTAGCATAAATCCAAATTGGTTCTCAGACACTATGGTTTTATTCCTTAATTTTTGTTCTATAACCCTCTCACAATTTCATTGTATGACTCATTAATTTGATTGCTCAGTTATTATTACAATTTTGTATATAACCTTATTTTTGTACATTGGTATAATCGCACTATTTCTCGATGAATTAGGCATCATTCCTTCTTTTAGAATTTTATTGATTAAAGTTGTTATTCAATACCCAAGTTTCCTAGAGTTTTCCAAGCTTGTATTAGTAATTTGTTAATTGCATCCCTTATTTTTCTATTACTGATCCTACTTAACATTCTCATATTATGTTAATTGCATGTGATTTCTTCTTTAAAATGTACCGCATTCACGAATTGATGAAAATATTCTCACCATCTATCTTATATGTCCGTCTTTTTTAACTAATATTTTTTCATCTATATCCTTGATGGATCTAACTTGATCCGTGTCCCTAGTCAACTTATTTCTACTTTTTGCTAGCTTTTATATCTTTTTCATACACACTAGTTTGTTCATTTTCTCTAGCTTTATTTACCACCTTCTTCACTTTTAATTTTTCTAAGTCCTCTTGTTTGTTGTTTGTTTGCCATTCATTTAAACTTTCTTTTATTTTGTACGATTTATTGCACTCCCTCACTCACCACCATATTTCCTTCTTGATAAATTTCTTACATTTTCTTTTCTTTTCTTTTCTTTATTTATTTTTTATTCTTATAAGTAGACATATGCCTTTCCATGGAAAGGATATCCCATGAGAGTCCATCAAGCGACAATAGAACAAGTGAACCTCAAATCTCTCATGGCTCGTACCTGTCCAGAGCATCTCATCTGTTCCCTCTCCAGAAACAGACAAACTATAAAGCATAGCAAAAATTCAATCATCTCATCCACCTTCCAATCATGAAGAAATCTCTAAAATTGTACATCCCAAGAAAATCTCCCACCATCAAGGTGATAGGAATGAGCAACCGTCACTTGCCTATCAATAGCAATCCCCACAAGTCTCGAAAACACTCTCTCGAGCGGCCTCTCTCCGCACCAAGGGCCCTAATAGAAACTATGTGCCCATCCCTCACCCTGAATCAGACATGCTTGGAGAATTCATCCCAGCCCTTTTGGATGCTCCTCTACAAGCCAACTCTGGTTGGCGACCTCAACACCAAAGAGCACCACCCACATCTAGCCTCACCATATCTAGGGCATATGACCCTCCTCCATAGCCAATGAGTCTCCACCCGAAACCGCTACAACCATTTGCCCAACAAAGCTTTGTTGAACAAGTCCAATCTCCCCACGCCCAGACCACCCGCCTGAATGGGCCTACAAATCTACTCCCACGGCACAAGATGGTATTTAAACTCAACTCCCATACCTCGCCACAAGAAGTTCCTCTGCAATCTACCTAACTTCCTCACCACAGAAGCCGGGACCGGAAAGAGGGACATAAAATAAGAGGGAAGACTCGAAAGGGTGCTCTTCAATAAAGTCAAACAACCCCCTTTTGATAAAAACTGCTGCTTCCACCTACCTAGCCTCCTCTCGAACCGCTGCACTACTGGATCCCAAGAAGAACCTCTCCTAGATTGAACTCCCAAAGGTAACCCCAAATACACCAGAGGAAAGGTCCCACCCTACAACCCAAGATGCTGGCAAGATCATCAATCTCCTCCACCACTCCGACAAACAAAACCTCGCTCTTCCAAAGATTAATTTTCAGCCCCGAGACCACCTAGAAGCACACCATAACCCCTCTCAGGTACCTCAACTGCTCACATCAGCATCACATAACACAAAGGTAGCTTCTGCAAAGAGCAAGTTAGGATCTCCACCTGGAAAGAAGGATCTTTCCTTACCCTGAAGCCTTTGAAGTAGCCAATCTCGCCTGCACGCCTCATCAACCTACTGAAGGCCTCCATTACAATGATGAAAAGAAAAGCAGATAAAGGATCCCCCTGCCTCAACCCTCTCGAACCGCCAAAGAATCCTGAAATGAAACCACTGTCAATAATCTTATAAACAATTAACAAATCACTCAAGCCTTTGCAAACTATTCTTTATAGAAAACCAAACTAATAAAAGGAGTCCAAAATAAATAATATAGGGAGGATAAAATTATTTAGCATTTCCTACAATGTTAAATTTTGCCTATTGTTTCCAGTAATAAATGCCATTTAAGTCATCAATTAGTGCATTAGAACCATCCACAAATGTTAAAAGAGTTGGAAATAGGTAGACCTAAACAAATCTCAAACAACAAATCCCACCTCACAAATAACAATAATAATAAAGTACACAAAACCAAGCGTAATATAAATATTGTGCATATAATTCCTGATATAGTAAAAAAACCTTTGCTATATAGAAAATATTTAAGGACATGTCATCTCCCCATTAACATCTGACATAAATCACATATATACCCTATATTGTTTGAATAAAAGATTAAAAAAAGAATAATGTGTAAAAAACCCCGCCCAATACTGCATATACTATCTTTTATGCAAATAACACCATTTATTGAAAATATCTGCAACTTGTACTCTTCCATTAGTTTTGAAGTGAAAAATGTAAGGTATACAGTCTTTTCAAAGGCTTAGTATATGTAGAACTCGTATTAAGTCGGGGTAACAGAGTTTGGACTTCAAAACCCATGATACTCAACAGAAGTCTTCAACAAAGCTTTCTCGCTTGCTTCCATCTCTTTCATTCAAACAATGAAAGGTGAATTTGCTATTCTTTGTACAATTTAATAATAGCACGACATGTCAGTATTGCAGCAAATTTTCACCATATCAGTAGATTATATGCACAATATCCATATTACAAGAAAGTTTTTCACTTCACAATTTCCAAAATATTTTGGAAGGCAAAATACAAAAAAGGTTACAAGTTGCAACTATAAAAGAAAGTATATGGATTATATGCACTATTTCAATAAAAGTGATGATATACAGGCTGACTTCCAAAATCATTGGACACGTTTATATGGGACATCGATGCATCCAATGGTTGTGGTAGAGTTAATATGAAAAGTCGGCTCTATTTAGTCATTCAAAATATCTTTTTCCTTCTTTAAAAAAATAAAAAAACAAAGAGAGAGAGAAAAAAAAAAAATAAGAGAAGAGGAATGGACAATTACCAACTCAAGTTCTAGTCATGTAAAGATTTACCAATCAATTCATATAACTTTAACAAGATGATTCTCAAGACCCGGATGTTTCAACTTTCATTATTACCCTATTCAATACCAGCTTTCACTGGAAACACACCCACTTTATATTCTAATGTTTAAATTCTTCCACAGATAAGTAAACTAAGTGCAAAGAAGACCTTTAAGTGTGCTGTTTAGCAAAAGTGACATAGTCCACATTGAGGGTAATACCAGAGAAAGAAGAAGACCAAAGTTAACCTGGGCAGACTTAGTAAAGAAAGGTATGATAGCATGTGGATTGACTGAGTAATTGGCTTTAAATATAGCGGAATGGAAACATGGGTATCATGTAGCCGACCCCAAGTAATTGGGAAAAGGCTTGGTGGTGATTGTGGACAAGTAAACTAAGTGCTTCAACTCAACAGTCTAAAATGACACCCTCCATACCCTTCTACAGTTTGTGATGTTTCTAAAACCAAAGGGTCGGCAAAAGGGTTTTCCATCAGCAGACACAATACAAGATTTCATATCATAGGAATTTACTCGATGAGTAAAAGAGGAGGCTCAAAGTTTTGTCATAAGTACTGGAAAGATGAATGCATAGCATTTCAATCTGTAAAATAGCATGGTTGTTGAAACAAGAAATACACGAATTCCCTTGGATTCAATGCACTCAAAAGGTTGACACCACCAAGGACAAACTTAGATGGATAACTAGAGAAGAAGGAAAAGATTACACTAGTAAGAGTGAATATAGAACAATATAGCGTATTACATCAGGAGTTAATATTTTCCCTCTTCTTTTCTCATTCTTTTACGAGGAAGTGGTAAGAGGAAGGCTTTGAGAGGTACGATACAAAACATATTCAAGTTAAAACAACAATTCACTGATGGATGTACATGAAATGTGTAAAGCAAAATCAAGTAATAATCTTTAATAAATTGAGGATGACCCAATATGATCACAAACACATTAGTAAAAATGATTCCCTTGAACGGCATATTCTATGCATGCCAAAAAAGATGAAGCAATGTTAAAAGTTTCTGAAAAAAAAAAATGTACCATGGACATGAATCGTAAGGCAAGATTTGCTGCCATATGTAAATATATTACATGGCATTTAACTAGATGGTAATTTGCAAGCAATATATTGGGCAAGAAAATCTGTTATCTGATGGTAAAATCCCAAGGGAGCAGCCATCTCATTGGTCAGGAAAATCTGTTATCTGACAGTAAGAACCAACAATTCTAGCATTTGAGAATGATATATCAAAGCATTAGCCAACTAGGAATCTTTAAAGAGCTACAGTAAAAAATCCATTTAGGACCATTTAAAGGTTTAATGATGTGCATGGAACATGTACTAAAATAAAATAATAGTAGTTTCAATTACAAAATCCTGCAAGATGGATCGCAAGCAGAAGTTGCCAGGCAATCTGGAGTTACAGCTAGAGATAAATTAACTTACCCAAATCTAAA
This sequence comes from Cornus kousa, assembly GCA_025631255.1. Classification (NCBI taxonomy): domain Eukaryota; kingdom Viridiplantae; phylum Streptophyta; class Magnoliopsida; order Cornales; family Cornaceae; genus Cornus; species Cornus kousa. The sequence goes on along the minus strand of JAOTQH010108623.1, from coordinate 7,055 downwards.
GGAGTCAAACCTAAACTCATCAACGAATTTAAATGTGCATTGGATCATCCAAGTTTTCTCCGAAAACCAAGTACATTGGATAAATGAGGCACGGATTTGATGGAAGAACTATCTGATTCCTCTCTCGGCTCCTATAAGGAGTATTCTGACTCCTAGAACAATTAACTAAACCCAATAACTAAAGTTGCTTTTATTCCTAGGAGACTTGATGGCTTTAAAAAAAAATTATTTATTTATAGGTAATCATGGCGGGTAGGATGACTTTTAGTTTTCAAAAAGTTTCCAGTTCTCATTAGGAATAAAACCTGATATGCCTAATTGAAGAAAACATGACAGAGGGTTTAAGATCACTTCCCGTACTTCTTCAATTCTTATACCTTGCTACTTCTTCCAAGTCAAATTTAATAGGCTTAAATTAGAAACAATTAAACTTCCTTTTGAAGGGGCCATTGTTGGGTGAAATGGTAGAGGCTCAAAGTTCAGACTGCCAAGCAAATAAAAGCATGTCTAAGAGTACGAACAGCCCCTTTGTACAACTTATGGAAACCCTCCTAGCACTCTTAACAAAACCGGGAACAGTATTGGATAATGCCTTCAAAGTCATCCTAATAAAAAATTAAACTTCAAAAGTATCCTATGAGGGTTTTTTTCCCCTTTCTCGGGAGTGGGGAGCAGGCACGGACCTAACAAGGGCCCAGTGGGGGCATCTGCCGTTCTTTGGAATTTTTTTTATTTACACTACTTTATATTTTTGTTCAAATTTTAAAAATGCCCCTACTAAATTTTTTAAAATACCCCATTATATATTCTTTCCCCCACTAATTTTTTTGGATCTAAAAGATACAAAAGCAATGCCTCCCTCCCTCCCTCTCTCTCTCTCTACCCCATTATATATTCTTGCCCCCACTAATTACTTTTTGGATCTAAAAGATACTAAAGTAATGCCTCTCTGTCTCTCTCTCGCTAGCCCATTATATATTCCTGCCCCCACTACTTCTTTTTGGATCTAGAAGATACTATAGTAACGCCTCCCTCCCTCTCTCTCCCTCCCTCCACCCCTCCCTCCCTCCATCTCTCTTTCACTTAATCAATTCTCTCTCACACACTCATTTTTCGACTCAATTTTTTAAAATACCATCTACATATTCTCGCCCCTATGATATGTTAAGGTTCAAAAGAAAGTAAAGTAAGCTCCCTTTTGTTTCTTCACTCTCTAACGCCTCACATCCATAATAATCTAGGAAGCATGGACGCGTCAAAAAGGTCAAAGAATCTGTGTCGGACACCAACGCATTTTGGACACACCCTAATCACATAAAATAATTAAAATTTATGGCTTAAAAAACAATTAAATTTATTTTTTTTTTTTTTTTTTTTTTTTTTGACAAGTGAAAAAACATTTATGGCCTAAAAAACAATTATTAGTTGTAGAGTAGATTCAATTGTGTAATTTTTTAAACAATAAACGAATTATTTTTATAGCTCATTAATTATTATGATTTGTGAATTTTTAATCATTAGGTTAGTGAAAAAAAGAAAAAAGAAAAGAAAAAAAATATACAGTATAATAAATATATATTACAATATATGTATTAGTCATCGTATCCCCGCCATGTCCGTATCTTAAAATTTTACAATTTGTTGTATCGCGGTGTCCATGTCATGTCATAATCAACTCTCACTCACATGCTCAATGTTATTCGCCCACTACTCATTCCCTCTCTCTCATTTTCGTAAATATAATAAGTGAAAAAATTATCAATTAAAATTACATTCCTATATTTATTATTTTATTTTTTAAAAAATATTTTATCTTCAATTTTGTTTTCTTCAATGGCGCCCTCCTCAACAAAATTCATGGGTTCGTCCGCGAGGGGTTGGGAATTGGTAATGCAAGTCCTCCAACAAAAGACCACCAAAATAAAGAACAAGCCACTATGCTGCAAAATCTAACAATATTAGAAAAAGATGTTTCAAACCCCTTCAGTGCAACTGCCTTAGTCACAAAACATCCAGCACAGCCTCCCATTCTCGTAGTCAAGTATTCTTTTTCAGTTCTCTTCCCAAACAATCCAAATACAAACCAACAACGCCATTCCCGAAAGAGAATTGGAAACTAAAACTTAATTTCCATAAAGAAGCAATTCCTAGATAGCAACAAAACCAATCCCAACCACCACAGGCAGCAAACTAAACCATATAGAGATAAATAATGGATTATGAAGAAAAATCTCACTAGATGGATATTCTTTGGGGATGAGCTCACCATGGCACCCTTTCTTTAAGCTCTGCAATTAGTTCAACGAGTAAACATTTTTTTTTTCCTAGTAAATTTTCAATCTATGTTACCTGGACTCAGAAATGGTTTACAGTTGTGAAGCATTAAAGTTGTTAAAAGGCCAAAACTCTGCATCCCTTCACATCAGAGACGTGGTGTCATCTGGCCCTTGAAGTTAAGGCATTAATCAATTGCATGAAATCAAGCTCCACCAAAATTAAAAAATTGCACAAAGAGAGCACATGAAACAAAGTCATCTTCAACCTTTCTTTTCAACAACAACACTGTTGGTTTCTAACCAGACCGTTTTTTACCTAGAGAGCTTCCTATCAACGCCGATTTAACAAATAAAACATGGAAAAATTTTCTAATCCTTCACAAGCAACCCACACATCCTTTTGTGAGTTTTAATGATCAGCCATGTCCGGTGGAGATGTGACGAGTCCGACCCATATCCCGTGTTCGTGTCCGTGTCGTGTCGAGAAAGGACCCAGCCTGGTGCTACTGTTGCCACAGATATATCTGGAACCAGGCTTGGCTCTATTTCTGCCATAAAAGGACTTCTCTTCAAATGCGTATTGAAGTGCTTTTGGGCTTGAAACTCAATTGTTCCATGGACTTTTGGGCCATACTTAACTGTCTTCTGGTTTGGGCCATCACAAGCCCCATCAAAAGAGATCCTTAAAGAGTTGTTTGGGACCCAACCCACAGATCTGGACCAAGAACTGGGCCATTTGAAACATCACCAGCAGAAGGCCTAATAGCAAAATAGCTTGCCACAGTTGGGCATTTCAAAACTGGCCCATACTCATTTGATTTGAATTTTAGAGCTCTCACATGACCTGCCATGAGCCTTCCTAGCTCTCTCCCATCCAGAACGGAAAGAGCCCCTCTACCTGACACATGTATTCACAACCTGCTCCTTCAATTACGCTCCTCCAGCAGGTGAAACTTAGGTCACCCCTGTCCTCTAGAGATTTCAGTCCTCTATCGGTCTGTTAGAGAGCTTCAACACTGACCATCTCTAGCACTCTTCTCATGACAACGCTACCACTCCTCCTCCGAGATCAGTTTGCTTTTGTCCCTCCTGGTTAATGAGTCAAGCTTTGGCACCAGAGAAGAGCTTTGGCACCAGAGAAGAGCGATTTCTTCCATCAACGAGAACTTGAAAACCACCCATTTATCTTCAACAATGACAAATGCCGGAATCTCTCCTCCATCAGCGACTATGAGACAATCTTCTCAGTGTCAGTCATTTCATAAGCATCAACATCTCGAAAACCTCCACACAGATCTCCGATGGCTTCAAAGACTTTCTGACACGTTAGATGCAGAGGAAGACCATAAAGCAAAATTCTCCTTTTCTCTTCTTCATCAAACCCGAGCAACCAACTCGGAAACAGCAGGCATCTAGAAACAGCTTTGCTCCAACCCAGCTCCTAATACCATCCTTTAGTACGCTTCCTTTTCTGATGGCAATCCGAACAGGAGGAGCCCATCAGGCAAGGTGGAAACCCTCACCCCGACATTCCATTTCTTCGAAGCCCACTCCTCGATCCTTTGCAAGCTTCCCACTTCCTTGTCAAATCTACCTACCAAACAAGAATTTAACACAGCCCTTCTTATGGTTGTGTTGTGGTCATCCCTAAATACATGTCCTTTGCTCGTCAGTTTGCTTTCAACCTCAGCATTGATGGCGAGATTGGGGAGTCTCGCCACCTCCAGAAAGGATCGATTCTCACCCTCAAAAGCTCTCATACTTCCTATAAGGGGAAAACAGAAGGAAAAAAGAGAATGATCAGAGGTTGGAGTAGAAGACTCTGGCAATTGAGAGAGGGAAAAAGAAAGAGTTCTAGAGAGCATTTTTCTGTTACTTTATTGCAGCTTTATTAATAAAAGCAATTTAATTTTATTACAACAGCAACATCAAACGAGCCTCAAGCCTGTCTTCCAATCATGATGAGAAGGTTTAACTATGCAAGCAAGAAGCAAATCCGTCATACTTGTGCTGGCTTCGTTGTGGAAGGGCTCAACTGTCCGTCTCCAAGATGTTTCGGCAGATGTTCCTTCTCCACTTGCATGATCATACTAAGCAGGTTATTCCCTTAATTGCATGAAATCATAATTGCATGAAATCAAGCTCCACGGACACGGACACGGACACGGGATATGAGTCAGACTCGTCACTTCTCCACCGGACACGGCTGATGATTAAAACACAAAAGGATGTGTGGGTTGATGCTTGTGCAGGATTAGAATTTTTTTTTTTATCTTTCATTTGTTAAATCGGCTGCCATGCACGCTGATAGGAAGCTCTCTAGGTCAAAAATGGTGGTCTGGTTAGAAACCAACAGCGTCGCCATTGAAAGGAAAGGTTGAGGACGACTTTGTTATGCGCCGTCTTTGCGCCATTTTTTAATTCTGGCAGAGCGTGATTTCACGCGCCTTACCTTTAAGGGCCCCGATGACGCCACTTGTCTCTGATGTTAAGGGATGCAGATTTTTGGTCTTTTAAAAACTTTAATGCTTTACGGCTATAAACCATAAACCATTCTCTTATAATGGTTTACAACAGTACCGTACCTCTACCTTTTCCTTCCATAATATATATCTTACCATACAGAGACTCTTTGACTCTACAAATGAGACAAAAAGACAGTAATAAAATAACATTTTCTATCAAACTATAGGAGACATTTAATTTTTTATTTTTATTAGAAAAATGACGTATATCATACATGAAAACACTTCAAATTCTTTTCTTTTCTTTTTTTCTTTTTTTTTTTTTTGATAAGTAACAATAGAATACAAAGCGTTCAAAGGGGGAACACGTCACAAGAAGACATAGGCCGAAGCTGCAAAAGGGGTCCTAAGGACCCAACGAACCAAAAAAATCTACAATCTCCTCTATAGATGTACAATTTATGCCTACCCCCCAACAAAAAAGAAAGCTAATAATGCGGAATTTTAAAGTTCCTATGGGAGATGCCTCCCCGTCAAAAGATCTACTATTCCACTCCTTCCAAATTCTCCATCAAAAACAAAGGGGTGCCATCCTATAAAAAAAAAGAGCGTGGGGGCCACACCACACCCTCTCCAAGAGTCAAGCAAACCTCTCGACGACCGGGGCATGACCCACTGCACGCCAAACAAGCCAAAAATCAAACTCCAGCAGTCACGAGCCACAAAGGAATGCAAATTCGGGTGATCCACTGACTCACCAACCTTTTTGCACATGCAACACCAATTAACCAATACCTGCCTTCTCATTTTGAGGGTTATCAAGTGTCGGAATCTTACAAAAACAATTAAAATTCTTTTTTTCTTAGAAGTGTCCAGGTACCCGTGTCCAAATATTGGATACTTTTTAGCCGAGTCCCTGTGTCCTTTAAATCGTTAAATTGACGAATCCAACCCCTAGACACGTACCCGAGTCCAAGTACCATATGTTTGATATAAACACACTTCATATTATGCATATATGGACTCAAATTTGTTTTACTGGTCCACCTTTGTTCAGCGACCTTGGGTCTTAACTCCCAAGAGGTCAAGGTTTTGAGACCAGTAGAGAGAAGGGAAAAGAACTAATATTTATTTTGCATGAAAAGGTAAATAAGTGACTTAATAAGTAATTTTTGCAATAGAAAGTGTTCAACGGGGAACGTGGCCCATGAAAAAAAAGAGAGCTAAATAGGGCCCCTAATCTCTCAACGTGTCCAAAAAATCAACTCACTCCCCCTAAGATTTACAATTTCTCTCGGCAACCCAACAGAAAAGAGAATTAAGATAGAAAAGATAGAAAATTTCAGCACCCTAATAGGAGTCTCCTCACCATTAAAGGGTCTCCTATTGCGTTCTCTCCATAAGCCCCACCAAAAGGCACAAGGGTGTCACCCTCCAAAGGTCACGGGCTTGGGAACCCACCATACAACCTCTCCAAGCCTCAATTAAACCCGTTGAAATCTGAGGCATAACCCAAAGGACCCGAACAAAGACAAAATCGAATCCCAAGCATCCCTAGCAACGGAGAAATGCACAAAAGATGATCAACCGTCTCTTCATCTCTCTTGCAAATACAACACCATTTGACAACAATCTGTCTCCTCTTCAAATTGTCGCAGGTGAGAATATTCCCCAAAACAGTCATCCAGCAAAAGAAAGCCACGTTTAAGGGGACCTTGGTGCACCAAACTGCCTTCCAGGGGAAAGCTCATCTAAAAGCTTCCCAAAGAAGGAGCCCTGAGGAGAAGGGATCCAAAGTAAGGAGTCATACTCACCCACAACCACCTCTTGGCTATACAGCAAGGGCAAAAACTCAAAGGCGTCATCAAGCTCCCAATCCTAGAAAAGCCTCACAAAATGCACATCCCAAGTTGTCCTCCCACCATCAAGGTGGTTGTTGGCAACCAAAGCATACCTATCCATAATGTTGAAATATATAAATATTTCTATATAATTGTGGAGCAAAATCCTCCACCAATCATGGTGATCCGATCAATTTCCTTCCAATTATAAATATATCTATATAACGGTGGAGCAAAATCCTCCACCAAACATGGTGCGTCCTTTGACTATTGTACACCTTCCATATATTCTTCTCTTTACCATGCCTATATATAAGCTCCTTGTACTCAAGCAATATACAAATCTGAATAATAAAAATGTAGCCCTTAGTGGCTCTTTGTCCATGGATGTAGGCCTTAGTGTCGAACCATGTATATACCTTTGTTTTCTCACGTCCCTATTCCTATATGCATTTCTTAATTCCGCATTCAAT
>JAOTQH010108193.1:0-16028 GCA_025631255.1 Cornus kousa | reverse complement strand
AATAAAATTATCCTTTGAGATTTCTTTGTGAGTGATTCACAAATTCTGAGGGTGTGAGGCCTTCTCTAGGTGTGATATCTAGGTCCTATTGGAGTGATTCCAATAGGCTTTTCTTTGTTATTTTCAATCCTTATTTTCCATTTGATTCTGAATTTCTAGCCCATAACTCTTATTCACTTTCTTCTATTTGAGCCTGTTCTTTGTCCTACATCACGGTGTGATGATGGTGGAAGGTAGTAATGTTGAACAAGAAGCCCTAGGAGAAAGCTAACATAAAGAGTGATTTTTTTTATTTTTTTATTTTTTTTTTTTCTTTATTGGTGAGATAGGAATGGCCATCCCATTAGTAGAAGAGGAATGACTATTCCCACTTTTTGTTGGAATGAGCATTCCAATGGAATGACTTGGAATGACCATTCCACTTTTAATATAGTACACCAAACAAGAGAAAAGGAATCAAAAGGTGGAATGGTCATTCCATTCCATTATTGTGTACCAAAATAACCCTAAATTTACTTTTTCCTTTATCACGTCAAACCAAACATAACTTATAATGTTGATCTCTATATTTCATGTGCCCCCTTTTTTTTCCTAAATGAAGGGAGTATATTAAAAAATAATAATAAAAATTGAACAATATGGTACAAGGCAGAAATGAGGGCATACCCTCATGATAAAAATAGTGCCTTGTAGTAGGGGTGCATAAAGAACCGGTGGAACCAGAACCGGTGCTTCGGTTCTGGTTCCTAACGGTTCCGGTTCCGGTTCCAATTTCTAGGAACTGTTGGGAACGGTTCCAGTTCCAGACTCCGAAACCAGAACTGTAGAAAAATTATATATATTATGTTTTTAATTATATAATTACTACTATATATGCCTATTGATGCCTACAAAGAGAGATAATAAATGTATGTTCTCATGTACAATATTATATATCAAAATGCATTACGAATGGCTTTAGAGTCGTTAAATTATTACTTAAAAAATAAAAATAAAAATAAAGGAATCGGAACCGTGAAACCAGTTAGGAACCGAAACCGTTCCTAACGAATGTGTGGATTATAAGCTGAGTAGCGGTGTTCCTGGAGTTTTGTGTAACCTCGATATTGAGAAAGCCTCTGATCATGTTAGTTAGAATTTCTTTATCTATTAGAAAGGATGGATTTCGGAGAGAGATGGAGGAGATGGATTGAGGCTTGCGTTTCCTCTGTCAGATTGTTTATGTTGGTGAATGGGGTTCCATTCGGGTTTTTTGGTAGTTCTCGAGGTTTGAGGCAAGGGGATCCTCTCTCCCCTTTCCTGTTCATTATTGTTATGGAGGCTCTTAGTAGGTTGATGAGAAAGGCTATGGATTTGGGATTTATCAGGTTTCAGGATGGGTCCAGAATCGGTTCAGCAAATGGAGATCTCTCACTTACTTTTTACGGATGACACTCTAGTTTTCCCAACTGAGATATTTAAGATGTGTTCTGGCTTGCTTTCTGGCAGTTTCAAGTTTGAAAGTTAACGTGGGTAAGAGTGTGCTTGTTCCTGTGGAGGAGGTGGCTTCTCTTGCGGCAGTTTTAGGGTGTGGTACGAGCTCCTTCCCTATTTCTTATTTGGGCTTGCCGTTAGGTGATTTGTTAAGGAGGGTGGGAAGTTAAGACCCGATCATAGAGCGATTCAAGAGAAGGTTGGCTGGGTGGAAAAAAACAATATCTTTTGAAGGGCGAGAAGGTTACTTTGGTGAAGAGTACATTGTCGAGTCTTCCAACTTATTATCTTTCGCTTTTCCAGGACCCTCTATTGTTGGAAGACTCGAGAGGCTTCAACAGAACTTCCTCTGGGGAGGCCGGGGGGAGGAGTTTAACTATCATCTTGTCTGGTGGGAGCAGGTTTGCAGGCCTCTTCAGTTGGGCAGTCTTGGGCTTAGGAGGTTAGCCCCCTTCAACAGAGCACTCCTTGGCAAGTAGTTATGGAAAATTGGTATCGAAAGGCATAGGTTATGGAGGGGGTTTATTTCATGTTGCTTTGGGGAGGAAAGTGGGGGATGGACATATAGGTCAATCAAATCCATTGTCGACGTGGGGGTGTGGAAATTCATTTGAAAGGGATAGGATGAGTTCTATAAGAACATTAGATTCAAAATTTGGGAGGGAAGGGACGTCCGATTTTAGGAGGATGCTTGGTGTGAGGATCGCCCATTATCTTGTTTGTAGGGTTGTTCAGGATTGTTGTTGATAAACGTACTTTGGTAGCGGACTATTATCGGCAAGATAGTGGCAGGCTTACTTGGGATGTGTGATTCCGGCGATCCTTTCAAGATTGGGAGTTGGACGATGTAACTGGCTTGCTAGACCTTTTGTATAGATATAAGAGGTGGATGGTACTGGTTCGGGTTCCTTGATTTGGTTGCCTTCTCCTCAAGGGACTTTTCAAGTCCATTCCTTTTTTCTCTACCTCTCCAAGATTCACAGTTCCAATTTCACGTGGAAAACGGTTTGGCATTCGAAGGTCCTCTCGAGGTGGCTTTTTTTTGTTTGGTCTAAAGCTTGGGGCAAGATTTTGACTCTAGACAATGAGAGAAAGAGAAGACATATCACATTCTGGTGTTGTGTGTGTAAAAATGGAGAGTCTGTTGATCACCTCCTTTTGCATTGCCACGTGGCTCACGACTACTAGAGTCTTATTTTTTGTATGTTTGGTGTCCATTGGATTATGTCCCGGGCTTCAAGGGATTTTATCAATATTTAGAGGGGCCACAGGGGAGGGGTTCATGCTCGTAACTCTTGAAGGGCAACCCCCTCTGTGCTTGGTGGAGTCTTTGGAAAGAGCGGAATAAAAGATCTTTTGATGGGGAGGAATCCTCCATTTGCGTGATCATTTGTGTTGGAAAAGATCTTGACCCAACTTAAGGAGGAGGAGACAAGTGGTGGTTAACTGTTGTTACATATGTAAGAGAGATGAGGAAACGGTTGACCACCTTCTTTTGCATTGTCCAGTGGCTCAGGATTGTTGGGTTTTTTTGTTAGGTTTGTTTGGGGTTCAGTGGGTTATGCCCAAGTCCTCCAAAATATTGGTTGAGGCTTGGAAAAGTTGTATAGTGGGGCCCAAGTTCGTGATTTCTGGCGGAATAGGAAACAACATCACATGATATCAGAGCCTAATTTCTCTTCCTAGGTTCGAACCCCTATTTTGGGGTATACCCTTAGCATTAGAAATATTGCTAAGGGTTTTTCGGTGCTATTTGTGACTTGTTTGGGTTGCCAGTTTGTTCGGTAGTAATGTTCTTCGCCTTTGTTGCGTCTCTAACAGTTTTTATTGACTTGTTTGGGCTACCGGTGTATTCGGTAGCTTTGTCTTGGTCTTAGCCGTGTCTCCAGCAGTTTTTATCAACTTGTTTGGGTTGCCACTGTGTTCAGTAGCATTGTCCTCGCCTTTGCCGTGTCTCCAGCAGTTTTTTGTTGACTTGTTTGGGTTATCGGTGTGTTCAATAGCATTGTTCTTTGTCTTCTCTCTTCTCTCTCCATCATTCACACTTGTTACTCGTCATCTCAATGACAAGTTGAGCATTCATGCTCCAACTTGAGGGAGAGTATTGAAGATTTAATGGAGGAATCAGTGGAAGAAAATCTTTTGATGTTTCCTATTATTGAAGATTTGGTGTTACTAAAGGAATCAGTGGAGAAATATCCTCCTAGTTTCCTATTTTCTAATTCTTTCCATTCTTATAATTTCTTCGCCTACATAAAGGAGCCTCCACCATTGTACTGTGTATGAATTGAGAGAGTATTATAAAACTAATTTAGCCCTCTAGGCTCTTTGTGTTATGGATGTAGGCCCTAGTGGCTGAACCATGTAATATCTGTGTGTTCGACTTATTTTATTTATCTCTTCGCTTCCGTTTTATGCTTTACAACATGGTACCAAAACCTAATTTCTCTTCCTAGGTTTGGACTCCTATTTTGGGTTATTCCCTTACCATCTAAAATGTCGCTAAGGGTTTTTCGGTGCTATTTGTGACTTATTTGGGCTGCTAGTTTGTTCGACAGTAATGTTCTTCGCCTTTGTTGTGTCTCCCGTAGTTTTTATTGACTTGTTTGGGCTGCCGGTGTATTCGGTAGCATTGTCTTCATCTTTGCCGTGTCTCCGGCAATTTTTATCTACTTGTTTGGGTTGAGTGTTCGGTAGCATTGTTCTCGCCTTCGCCGTGTCTCCGACAATTTTTTGTTGACTTGTTTTGGCTGTCGGTGCGTTCGGTAGCATTGTTCTTTGTCTTCTCTCTTCTCTCCTCTCCTCATCATTTACACTTCTTGTTGTTACTCGTCATCTCAATGACAAGTTGGGCATTCATGCTCCAACTTGAGGGGGAGTATTGAAGATTTAATGGAGGAATCAGTGGAGGAAAATCTTCCAGTAATTGATGTTGTTTCCTATTATTGAAGATTTGGTGTTACCAGAAGAATCAGTGGAGAAAAATCCTCCTTGTTTCCTATTTTCTAATTCTTTCCATTCTCATCATTTCTTCTCCTATATGAAGGAGCCTCCACCATTGTATTGTGTATTAATGAGAGAGTATTATAAAAGTGATGTAGCCCTATGGGCTCTTTGTGCCGTGGATGTAGGCCCTAGTGGCTGAACCATGTAATATTTGTGTGTTCTACTTGTTTTATTTATCTCTTCAACTCCGTTTTATGCTTTACAACAACGCCCAAGTCCTCCAGAAACTTGGTTGAGTCTTGGAAAGGTTGTATAGTGGGGGGCTAAGTTCGTGATTTCTGGCGGGTTGCGCCTTTTTGCGTCTGGCAGTGTTTATGGATTAAAAGAAATAGGAGATCCTTCAAAGGAAAGGAGAATCGTATTGGGGCATTGAAGTTCTCCATTATTAGCACTCTTTTTTGTTGGGTTCTAGGGAGAAATTGTAAATCCATGGAGGAAATAGTTGATTTTTTGCAATCCTGAGAGTTTAGAGGCCTTGTTAGGCCTTGTGTATCTTCCAAGGGATGCATTCCCCTTTTGAAGGCTTCTTTTATACAATTTTACTTCTTTTCTTTTTAAAAAAAAAAAAAAAAAAAAAATCTCTTTTTAGTTGGGTGATGGGGAGAAATTGTATATTTTCAGATGAAATCGTGGATTTGGGTCTATAGGACTCCTTTTTTGGCTTTGATTTTCGTATAGCTCTTGGGAATGCGTTCCCCTTTTGAACGCTTTCTAATACATTTTTTATTATCAAAATAAAATCGAGTTCAAACAATACTAGATATTAGCTTTTCTCAGTAACTATGACTGGGACAATAATAATTCCTTTTACAAAGAATATTGAAACATGATGAAGCAATGAGTTGATCCTTAAATACAAATATATTACCAGAATCTTTGCATATCAGCTAAATGAAGATGGAAGGGGCTAATCACAATAGGAAATGATAAAATGATGCAACAAATTGCATCATTTAGATGTATACAGCCAATAAATAAGCCCATGTTAGTTTCCTCCTCTTGCATACATAAGATATCTTTCCTAAAAATTATTACTTCAATTTTATTGATAATTTAACAATTTAATAGACTGTTCCTTTAAATACACCAATCCAGTTGCTAAAACAGTTCCCATGGAAGTTAATGATGCAGGCAGAATTTCAAATTTCTGCAAGTGGTATTTGTGTTTTTCAAATTCTGCCTGCATCAGTTAAACACGAAATTTGCAGTATATAATTTATTTAATTATTATTATTTTTTTTTTTTATAAGTAAATTTGCAGTATAAGATACCTTGTGTATCTTCTCATTGCCAGCATCAATAATGCGGATTATACCATTAATTCCTCCAGCTACTAAGAATGGGGTCCCATCAATATTGCACGCCCAGCTCACAGTGTAAAATGATTCATCCTTCTGATCTACATCAAACATGGAGACCCCAAATGCTCTTTAAGAAGACGTAGAAGTTTACGTATAAAAATTACATAATATATCAAACCAAAAGTATTTTCTATTACGTCTTCATCAATGTAAGACTGCAGCACAGCAATAACACCCCCATCAAGGCATTGGTATACAGTCACCTGCGAAAACATGAATCACATACAAAGAAAAACAAATGAGAATTGCACCTTTTATTTATTTTTTTTATTTTTTTTTTTTTTTTTTTTTGATAAGTAAACATATAGTAACAAAGGAGCTCAAAGGGGAGTGAATCCTTAACAAAGCAAATGAGAATTGTACCTTTGTTTCAATTGTTTTGAAACAGAGACTGATACTAGTGCTGATAAAGATTATTTTCATCATTGATTGCTATTGAATTTTTTTATGTGAGCTTATATAATATATTATCATCTTATGACATAAACAGAACATCCATTGCGAGCATACTCCTAAGAGGGGCATCCCGAATAAATAAATAAACAAAAAAGGAAGCAACTACGCTATTTTGGAAGAATAAAGAATCAATTATCATGAAGGCATCTCCGTTCAGGTGCTGCAAAATTCGAAATAATGACTAGACCTCTAAGGCTTTAACACGCCTATCAACGTCAACCTTTACTAAAAAACCACCACTTAAAATAAGAAACGCTGAGATACTCAACATGTCAATATATATATATATATTTTTTTTTTAATAAGTAAAATTGTATTAGAAAGCGTTCAAAAGGGGAACACATCCCAAGAGCTGTACAAATACTGAAACGAAAAAAGGGAGTCCTATGGACACAAAGAACCCAAAAAGTCCACGATTTCATCTAAAGATATACAATTTCTCCCCATAACCCAACTAAAAAGAGAACAAATAATAGAAAACTTCAATGCCCCAATGGAGAATTCCTCCCCATCAAAAATTCTTCTATTCCGCTCTTTCCAAAGACTCCACCAAACACAAAGGGGGGTCACCCTCCAATAATCACGAGCATGAGCCCCCACCCTTTGGTCCCTCCATACGTGAATCAAATCCCTTGAAGTCCAGGGCATAACCCATTGGACGCCAAACAGACCCAAAATAAGACTTCAGCAGTCATGAGCCATGGGACAATGCAAAAGAAGGTGATCCAAACTCTCCATCATTCTTACACAGACAACACCAGTTGACTATGATTTGTCTTCTCTTTCTCAACTTGTCCAAAGTCAAGATCCTACCCCAAGCTGCAATTCAAGCAAAAAAGGGCACCCTAAGTGGAGCCTCCGAATGCCAAACTGTTTTCCACGGGAAATTGGAACTGTGAAACCCGGAGAGGCAGAGAAAAAAAGGAACGGACTTGAAAAGTCCCCTGCGAATAAGGCACCCAAGTCAAGGAATCAGAACCAGTACCATCCAGCTCCTGTCTATACAAAAGGTCCAGCAAGCCAGTAACGTCGTCCAACTCCCAATCCTAAAAGGATCGCCGGAATCGCACATCCCAAGACAACCTACCGCTATCGAGTCGACATCAGTCAGCTACCAAAGCATGTCTATCAAAAACAATCCTGAACAACCTTGGGAACAAACAAGACAATGGGCAATCCTCGCACCAAGTATCCTCCCAAAACCAGACGTCCCTTCCTTCCCGAACTCTGAATCTAATATGGTTAGAGAACTCATCCCATCCCCTCCCAATGGATTTCCACACCCCTATGCCGACAACAGATCCAACCGGCCTAGATGACCATCCCCCTTTCTCCTCCCCAAAACGACAAGAAACAACCTTCCTCCATAACCTATGTCTTTCACTACCGAATCTCCATAACCACTTGCCTAGGAGCACTCTGTTGAAGGGGGCCAATCTCCTAATCCCAAGACCACCTAACTTAAACGGCCAACAACCCTGCTCCCATTAAACAAGATGAAATTTAAACTCCTCCCCCTGTTCGCCCCAAAGGAAGTTCTGTTAAAGCATCTCAAGTCTTCCAACAATAGGGGAGGGGATCTGGAAAAGCGAAAGAAATAAGTTGGAAGACTGGACAAAGTACTCTTCACCAAAGTAACTTTCCCTCCCTTTGAAAGATATTACTTTTTCTACACAGCCAACCTTCTCTCGAAACGCTTTATCACCGGTCCCAACTTCCCACCCTCCTTAACGAATCACCCAACGGCAAGCCCAAGTAAGAAATAGGGAAAGAGCTTGTCCCACACCCTAAAACCGCTGCAAAAGAAGCCACCTCCTGAACCTCCCCCGCAGGAACAAGCACACTCTTGCCCACGTTAACTTTTATACCTGAGATTGCCTAAAAGCAGACCAGGACACATCTCAAATATTTCAGTTGAGACACATCTGCCTCACAGAAAACCAAAGTATCATTCTTGAAAAGCAGGTGAGAGATCTCCATCTGCTGAACTGAATCTGGACCAATCCTGAATATATAGTAGTACATAACTATATATATAGTGCCAAGAACGAATGATCTTCATTATCATCGTCATTGACTTAATCACATATGAATAGGGTTGCACACATGAATTATTTTTTTCCATTATTTCTCATCACAATCCATTTATCCTATTATATTCAACTTTCCAAAATCACTTTCAAAAACATCATGCCATATTAGTTTTGGCCGGCCACTCTCTCTTACCTCTAGTTTCCGGGATGCATTCCCCTTTTGAACACTTTCTAATATACTTGTACTCGTAAAAAAAAAAAAATTGTTTTCTTTATATGTCTTTTCTTTCTCTAATTTTATTGTTGATAAAAACCATTCGTGATGGAGACTTCCATTAGTAATTTTATCTTTTATACTCACTCTTACCATCCGTTGTAACATTCTAACTACATCTATATAAATGCATGATCTTACTTTATTTTTATTATTATTAAATTTTTTTTTTTTATACAAGTACAATTTCATTAAAGAGCGCACCCAAAGATAAACAAAAGCCATTCAAAGCGCCACTAGCCACAAAAACATACAAAATAAACCTATCAACAAAGTCAAGTCAACTCCTACAACTAATGATTTACAATTCGTCCCTTTCACCTAAAAGAATAAATTACTCAAAATAGCAAATTTTAATGTTGGAATAGGAGTTTCCTCCCCCATCAAAGGACCTACTATTCCTCTCCCACCACAGTCCTCACCACATACAGGGTAAATTGCCAAAGTATCCTGGACCACAAAACCAACTATACATCCCCTTCAAGACTCAAGCATGTTCCATGTAGAACTAAGAAACACAAAATGGACTCTAAAAAGAGCGAGGAACACGGTACTACTCATCTTAAGCCATCGCATAGTGTTGGAGAAGATGATCCACCATCTTTTCATCCCTCTTACACATGCAACACTAGCTCACCATAATATGGTCCTCTTCCTAAGTGTTATTGATTGTCAAAATCCTCACTAAAGTGATCGTCCATTCAAAGAAAGCCACCCTAGTAGGGACTTCGATATGCCAAACTACCTTGCACAAAAGGGAAGGGCCCTGAATTCCCGTCCTAAAATAAGATCACACCTAGCTACCATGTTTGGAATCACCCTCAAAACCAATCGTCCACTCCCTCTTCTCCCATCTTTTGGCTGTAAAGCAACATTAGTAACCCAAATACATACTCTTAATCCTAAAAATGTCTCACAAGCTGCACATCCATACTACCATCCCGCTATCAAGCAATGACAGTCTACAATCGAGATCTGATTCACCCTGCAATCTCCTCATCCCCCACACCAATAGTATGCCCAAATATGGATGAATATGCCATTTTTCAACCTGAATCTAATATGTTTTGAGAATTCACTCCACTCTTTCCGCCCCCCTCCTCTGCCCCAAAAAAAGAAAGAAAAAAAAAAAACTCCTCGCCATATTTGTTTTGAAAAACTGTCCTGCAAAGCTTGTCCCTCTCCAACCAAAACATCCAAAGCCACTTGCCTAGCAATCTTTGTTGACGTTCTTATTGCTTTTTTAAAACCCAACACTTTATAAAAATAGTTTCCCTAGGAAATAAGAATACGAACAAGGGGGACACATGTATGACATGACAGTCACACAAATTTTAAAAAACAAAAAAGAAAGGACATGGACACAACAAAGATGCGATCAGTGTTGTTAAAGGCGTGCGCTTAGGCGTAGGTCTAGTGCTTGTTGTCATCCTAGACACATTGATGTTTACTAGGCGCACGCCTCAGTTGCACCTCGTCCTATTTCTCAGGTGCGCCTCGCTATTCTTTTTTTTTTTTTTAATGATTATTCTATCTCTTAAGCAAAAAGGGTACTTTTGGGTGTTTTAATAAACAAATAAGAAAGCCTAAGCATATGAGAGAAGAAACTTTTGTTCAAAAGAATAAACAAATAAGAAAGTCCAAGACCGAACATAGAAGGAGTGAGACTGTGAGCCAATGACGAAGCCCAAGTGGCAGAGACGAACGAGGAAGCCATGTCAGTTTTTTCTTCTTCATCTCTATCCTCTCTTCCCCTCTACTCCTCTATTCTCATCTTTGTTTACTTCTCTCTATCCATCTAGTTCTCTTCTCTCTCTATCTTTTTCCTTTTCAGGCTCTATTTTTTTCTCTTTTTTCTTCTTTAACACTTTCTCTCCCTTCTCATCTACTTCTCTCTCTTCATCTACTTCATCATCTTTTCTTATTGGCTCTATTTTTTCTTTTTTTCTTTTTTCTTTTTTTTTTTTTTTGTGATAAGTAAAAGTTTATTAGAAAAGCTTTCAAAAGGGGAACGCGTCCCTAATACACAAAACGAAAGCTGAACCTAAGGACCAATAGAGTCCAAAAGATCAACTAAATCATCAATCGAGGAGCAAGCGCTTCCTCTCACATAACAAAAAAGAGAACGAAGAATATGGATTTTTAAATTTGCCAAATGCGATTTATTTCCTTCAAAATTTCTGCAATTTCTCTTTCTCCAAATTCACCACCAAACTGTGGAACAATCCTCCAATAGTCACGAGCATGACCTTTCACTGGGCATCTTCTCCATGCGTTAATCACTATAGAGGTCTGAGGCATTACCCAATGAACGCCAAAAAATGCTGAAAATGAGATTCCAACAATCGTATACCGGAGAACAATGCAAAAAAATGTGATCCACAGACTCATCGTTTGTTTTACATAGACAACACCAATTAACAATAGTGTTACCCCTCTTTCTCAAATTATCCAATGTCAAAATCTTACTCCAGGTGGCAATCTAAACAAAGAATGTGACTCTAAGTGGAGCCTTAAAGCGCCATATAGCCTTCCATGGGAAATCGTGACCAACAAAATTAGAAAGACAGCAGAACATGGACCGGACACCATATCTACCATGGGTGGAAGGGACCCACAAAATGTCGTCACTACCTCTGCCAACATCCTTCTGCTGATACAACAGATCCAAAAAAACGCATGCTTCTTCCATCTCCCAATCCTGAAAAGAACGCCTAAAACGCACATCCCACGTAACCCCACTGCTATCAAGCTGATAACAATCAACTACGCAACCATGCTAATTTTCAGCAATACTGTAAAGTCTAGGAAAGGAATGAGACAACAACTGATCTCCACACCATAAATCCTCCCAAAATCGTACATGCCTCCCATCACGAACCTAGAATCTAATGTGTGAGGAAAAAACAACCCAACCCTTCCGAATGAATTTCCACACGCCGACGCCTCCCGTGGACGGGAGGACCGGCCACCACTCTCTTCCCCAAAATGACATGAGACAACCCTTTTCCACTGGCGATGTCGTTCCCTGCCGAATCTCCATAACCACTTTCCCAATAAAGCTCTATTAAAAGGAACCAACTTTCCCGCCTGACTTCAAAGGCTGGCAAACTTGCTCCCAATTAACAAGATGATACTTGAACTCCTCTCCCCTTCCACCCCATAGAAAGCCCCTTTGAATTTTTTCAATCCTTTCCGCGATAGAGCATGGAATTTTTTTTTTTGATAAGTAAAAATAACATTAAAAAAGGCGTTCAAAAGGGGAACGCATCCCAATTACAAAAGGGGAACCGGGACTAAGGCCCCAAAGAATCCAAGAAAGTAATTAAATCATCAGAAGAAGAACAAAAGCTCCTCTTAACATAATTGAAAAGAGAACGAAGAATGTAAAGTTTGACCATTGCCGTAGGCGACTCTTTCCCTTCAAACATTCTACTATTTCTCTCCTTCCAAATGCACCACCATACACAATGTGGTATAATTCTCCAGAAATCGCGAACATCTCTTCTCACTCGACATCCTCTCCAAACATGAATTAATTCTTTAGTAGATCGTGGCATAACCCAACACATGCCAAACAATCCAAATATAAGATTCCAACAGGACAGAGCATGGAATTTGAAACAAAGATAAAAAGTAAATGGGAAGGGACGAGAGAGTACTCTTACTAAGCGTGACCTTCCCCCCTTCCAAAGATACTGTTTTTTCCATCCTGCCAACCTCTTCTCATACCTATTAATCATCGGGTCCCAACTCCCCACCCTCCTAGAGGAAACCCCCAAAGGCAATCCCAAATAGGGAAGAGGAAAATCACCCACCCCACACCCAAGAACTGTAGCTAAGGAGGAAATATCTGGAACATCCCCCACTGGGACAAGCACACTCTTTCCAACATTGATCTTAATCCCAAAAACCGCTTGGAAACAAACAAGAATGAACCTCAAATATCTGAGTTGGGAGACATCGGCATCAAAAAAACCAAAGTATCATCCGCATACAACAAATGAGAGATCTCCATCTGATTAGCAACATCTCTGCCGACTCTGAACCCCTGATATAACCCAAATCCTCTGCTCTCCTCATTACATAGTTGTTAAAGGCTCAAGGCGCACAAAAGCGCAAAGACCTCCTGGAGCCTGAGGCGCAAGGCGAGGCACGCGCCCGACTGAAGCAAGTTGCGCGACGGAAAAAAAAAAAAAAAAAAAAAAAAAAAAACCACCCAATAAAATGCAATAGTATATATAAAGATGCAAAAGTCAACTAAATCAATTATTTAAGTTCAATATTCAACATAAAGGTGTTGTAACAAAATAAACTAGATTACATGTCAATTAGCAAAACTAGATTACATGTCAATTAGCAAAACTAGATTTCAATTTCAAAGCAATATTAACATTTCAAATTAAAAATAAATACAGAGTTGTGCAGGGATTGCAGTCCAGTTCCAAACTTCCAGTTCAGTTCATAATAAAAATAAAATAAAAATAAAAAAAAGAAAGACACAGATTTCATAAAAATAAATAAATAAACTTTGTAATTTTCCTTATTGTTCATCAGTACTGTTTTTATGATTTTATCGTACTATATATAATATCTATATACTTGGAACACAACCATTTATACTTGGACATATAATTATATAAATAGCAATCCTAACAAGGCTGAGATCTTTATAATCAAAAAGAATGGAGGTTTTAGTCTGTACGGAAGATTGAATTCTTGATTATCCAATTTATCCTGCCTTTGTTGTTTTAAGCCTCCAAGGTAAGGGGAAAATCTCCTATTTCAAGCGTCCCATAAATTTTCAAAATTCTATAATCAACCAGACCGATGTAATTAGATTCAAATTGATCAAAAATGAGGTAAAGGATTCCATAAACACACGGAATCAAGAATAAATATATATATATATATATATCAATTTCAGATTGGAAAAAGCCAAAAAGGAACCCAGTACCATAAATTGGATGAGTTACTTACTGGTAACTTTTCGGCGCTGCTGAAGCTAATCTCACAAACACAAACCCAAATCCTCTTGGTATCAAAACAGCTTTTTGTCTATGGGGATCGCCATGAAAGACACATGTAAAAAGGCACACATTTATTAAAATACTAGGAGAACCATAGCCATCACACACAGTGACACACACACAAAAAAAAACCCTAGTTTGGAAGCTACTTTTCACTATTGGAACAAAGGTAAAGGCTCGAATCAAACGAACCAAAATTAGAACAAATCAAATGATGAGATGAACGAAAGAAAGAAATATAAATAAAATATCGATTCATGCAAAAGGAGAGAGAAGAGAGAGAGAGGATGAACATACCTCGTCACCTGAGGCGATAGCGGAGGCTCCGCCCGTGGAGTGCCGAAGCAGATTGTGTCGTCTGAAACTTGTCCAACCTTAATTTTTCTCTCATTTTTTTTTCCCATCCCCTTTGGAGGCACAAGGCGACCAAGACTTAATTGTTTTTTTTTGTTTTTTTTTTTACATCCTTATGCCCAAGGTGACTAACACTTACCCCAACTTTTTTTTTTTTTTTTTCCTTAACATCAAAAAAGTATATTTAGGGTTTAAACAATCGTGTATATTATTTGGCAAGATTATTTTTTCCTTAGTCATATAGGAGGGAAAATGAGTCTTCAAATAAATTTTGAGCCCAAATATTAGAGGGAAAGTGGGGGTCTTTGAAGAAACTTTGGGCCCAATATTAACGATGTAGCATACAAGTTGTTATAATAAAAAATGCAAGCCTTAAAAGGAAAATTCAAAGGGCAATGAAGTGCAAGTCGTTAATATAACCATGTTTTAACTTTTAATGACTTGCCTGAAACATAAGTCGTAAATTAACACATAAGAAGGCTTGTTGTTTATGCATGTCGTCAATTACAGTCGTAAAACATCAATTTTCTTGTAGTGCCAGTATCCTATGCATAACATAGATGAATCCTCTCTAACCAAAGCACGATTTTATTCGGAAAGTACCGAGCCTATTAGAAAACAAAAAACAAATAGGATCACACCCGAATCTATCAACCATGTCTATACCTATACTTTTACCAAGTTAGGCTCAAATATTAACATGGCAAATTGCTTTCATAATTTGTTTTTCTTTTCACCATAATAGCCTTTTCTTTTATGTCCTTTTATTTATACAGAACCAATATTTATCATTCCATGATCAATGTCTTTCATGGATTGTTCCGTCTTTCTTTATTCTGTTTAACCTTATACACTTTCTTGCCGCCTAGTTTATTCTTGAAACGATTCTTATTGTCATGGCAAGATAAGCTGACTCGGTTTTAACACCCTTGAGTCGCTCCCCTTCAATCACACGAAGTGTTAACAACTAATTAATGTCACATTTAACTTCTTGTGAATTATAATTCACCTTGAAAAAATTGAAACAATCTAAATAGAGAATAGATCACCATGTGGACTAATAATTTATCATTAAATATGATTTCCTACTACCTCAGATCATTAACCAGCTTGCACATCATATACATGTACTCCCTCACTGAACCATTGCCATCATATCTGACTAACATAAATCATGTCAGATAGTAGTATTGTAGTTGCTTCTTAATGTCCATTAACTCTTTCTTAATAAAATCAAGAAGTCAATTGGCAGTATCAAAACCAACATACCACCCTGAATAATATCACCAATAGAAGCATAAATAACCTAATGGCATGGTAGTAACTTAAGTCCACCTAAAATTGTAACAATTTTTTTTTTTCACCTAGGAAGACTCCGCACTGGGCATATGGGTTTTTTCCTCAGCAAACATAGACTCATGGTCTAAGAAACCCAATATAATATCAAAACTTGTCTTCTAGGCAATATAATTTTAACCATTCAATGGTTCAATCCCTATGAGCTATCTTTAAATTGTGAAAGCGTTTGTAACCTAAATAAATGTTATATTGAATAACACCACATAAACAACATATAAAATAATATGTCATACCTTTAGGGATTATTACTTTAATTCGTGCTTGGGGTTTTAAGCTAAATTTCTCAGGGTGTTTTACTATGTGCAAAAACCATCCACCCTGCGGGAACAAATAAAATGCCATCTAAAAGTCACCTTTTGGCAGAATTTTAGATTTTTTACTTTACTCCCAAACCTGCGATAAAATCGCACATAGACCTATTGATTATACTTGAATTGTTGCTAAACACTTCCACTACCTTTTGGTAAGAGGGTTATTTAGTTATAATTTAAGTACTCTCAAATATTCTACTCATTTATTCCACACTAAGACATTGATCACCTTTTGGCAGAACTAATGCCCTCATGTAGGTAAGTGCACTATGATACCTCAATAAGACCAATGTCTTAAAATTTTAAAAATAATAATAATAACCTCCATGAGCGTGTCACCTTTTGGCAGGCATCACCCACTTTGGCTACCA
>JAOTQH010107977.1:13020-26123 GCA_025631255.1 Cornus kousa | reverse complement strand
CAATAAAGCTATTAAGCCTAAGATCAAAAGAAAAGAAAAGGGGGAGGGGGAATGGCCGGCCCTTTGTCTCCCTTCTCTCTCTCTAAACATATATATGCACACACTAAAACACCAAAGTCTCCCGTGAACCATGTTGAAAACTACAAATGGCATAAATGCCTAAAAATAAAATATTTCAAAAATAATAATCCCAGTGCTTCAAAATAAATTATAAATGTCTAATACGTCTCATCAAAATAAATAAAAAATGTCAGGAACAATTCTTGAATACACGACCCTGCCCGGGTCTACATGACCCAAAACCCGAAAATAACAAAAAATGAAAAAAAAAAATGAAAAATAAATAAAAGAAGAAGAAGAAATTATTGAAAAAATCGCGTGGCTGAAATTCTTGAAAAATCTCCCGGACCCCGCCGCCTGTCAGAGTTTACTCTACCCTACTTTGCAATGGCCAATCACTATTTTTCCCTCACTAAAAATCTCCTTGCTAACCTTTTGGATGATGTCATCAACTAAATGCTAAATTACACAACTACCCTCTAACCCTAGAGACAGGCCTCTCTGGTGTCAATATTGTCAAGGGTTTTTACGCGCCAAGGATGGCTATTCTGCTCCGTCGATTTCAAACCCACCGACCGGCGGAGCCTCCAAGTTCCTCACTCCCTCTCCCGGCCTTTTCTTATTTGTTTTCGTTTCCTTGCAATGCTTTTCACATTTTTCGTCTCTTTTAATTACTGCTCCTCCTCGTGGTTTTACATTTTCTCAATTGTCTTTTTTCAAATTTATTATTTATTATTATTATTATTATTATTTTCATGTAGTACTGGTTTGGGTTGACGGTTTTTGAGTCCTTTAACTTTTCCTTTTTCTCTTTCTATTTTAAGTGGCATTATCTAATGTTTATCTAGGTTTTTAAATGAAATCTTAATTCTTGGTATCTTGTAAAATTCTTTTCATTTGTTGAATTGGATTTTAATAACCCATTTCTGGTTTTGTAGTTTGGGTTCTTTAATCAAGTTCTTTTTTTGAATGGCATTGATTTTAGGTCTTGTAACTTTGGTGTGGTTCAAACTTGGGTCTGTTTGAGAGTGTGAAAAAAAAAGGGGAGTGAGAGAGAGAAGAAAGGAAAAAAACTGATTATTTCAATTTGTTTCCAGGTGTCTCAATCAAATTCATTATCATATTCTTCGAATCATATTCATTATCATATTTCTTCGAATCATATTCTTGATTTCTTCGAATCATATTCATTATATTACCATGAGAGAGAGAGAGTCAACATCGTTATCAAATTCTTCTTCGGAAAAAACTGTTGTTTCGAAATAGCCCCCGAGAGCTTAGCAGTGAAGGTAAGTGTTCAGCGCGGGTTGGCCACGGCTTGGGTTCGACTCTTCTCCAAGCCTACTAGATTCTCCGACTTAACTGGTACTGTAGTTGAGGGGCCGGTTGCAGTACCCCCAGGTTTGTAACTAGAGTGGGTCCCTAAGGGGCCCTGCTTAGGGAGTTCCTGGTGCCAACTAAAAATATATATATATATATATATATATATATAATGATAATGTGTACTACATGCATGCAGCAGATTGTATCCACTTCAATTTCCAAATTTAAAAATTATAAATAATTGGTAATCCAAAATATTGGAATCCAATGCTATTTTTAATAAAAATCAAAGTAAAATATTGATGGGTCAAGTAGTACGAAGCAGAGAGATTGAAAGATGTGATGATGTGACAAGCAAAATAAGGGCAAAAAAGAAATTCCATTGAAATGTGATTCCCAGGTTTAACTGTGTGACAAAGAATTCAGTTCACCTAATAAACAAACAAATAACGTATGAATCACTGCTAATTTAATTGAAAAGTAATGTCTTTTGGTAAAGTAATTGGAAGGTAATCTAACGCTCAACAAACTTCCATTTTTAATGAAGACAATCATCGGCATTGAGACATCACAGATCTTATTTTAAGTCATCCTTGCAGTGTGTTATGTATATATTTATTAAGTAAACATACACATATATATTGATACTTGGAATAAATTTTTGTGGATATATTAACAAATATTTGGCTAGGTATGAAAGATATATTGGATTGGACTTGATGAAAGAATATGCCAATGAATTAAAAAGAAAAAAATATATATATTAAAGGCATTGATTTTATATAACTTTTGCAAATTTAGGAGTAAGTGTCTCTTAATCCTTAACTCAACGGAATGATAGTAATTAAAACTTAAGTCTCATTCTGATACCAAGTATAATGAACTTAAACTATTAGGTGGAATTAACACCTAAATCAAGATAAATATGAAACAAAACTCCCTTGTTACATATTTTCTCAGGAGGCATGGAGGCAAAGTTGTTTAAAACATAAAATAATAATAAAAATTATTTTCACTTAACTATCTAGTTTTGATAACATATAATTGATCTGTTTTTATTTACAATAAATACCTTTTTCTTTTTTTTGACAAGATATTTAACTTTAACCAAGGTAAGTATCATTTTTAGCAACTACTTGGATTAAACTAATCCTAATTCAACTAAGGATTTTTTATATGCAATCGTTAAATATATATATATTCTCGGATTTTTGAATTTTTAGAAAAATTAATAGAACGGCATTTTGATTTTTTTAATTAAGGAAGTACGTGTCTCTAACTGCACATTGGACATGGTTGAAGATTTTTTCTTAAATAGTTTTATTATTATTATTATTTTCTGTGAATGAACGATAAAAACACAATTATATATATAAACAGTTGCGTTCGTCTGCACTAGTAAACCAGTTGAAACGGAACTACAGAGTTATATATAAAAAAATTCATTCGGAAAACCTTCGTGTACATCTCGAAAAGAGACAGAGAAAGTAAAAGAAGGAAATTTCTCAAGTATAAGGAAAGACAAGAAATACATTTTTCCTCTTACTCTCGTCTGATCTCTCCTCTGTTCTCGGTTCTATTCTCTGTCTCTCGCATTTCACTACCAACTGTAGCTTCCAAATTTTCTTCATCTCTCTCTATTCACCTTTTCTCTCTCCGTCAATCTCTGCGAAATTTCGCAAATGGGAGTTAAAAGGGTCACCTAATCCATTACCCACCCATCTAAATTCCCCATATATATATATATATATATATATATATATATTGCTCAATATGTGCACATTAAGCTCCAAATTTAGTGTTTAATCAAGCTTCAAACTTTGGAGGCTTTTGGTTCTCTGTATTTGCTTTGAATTGAGTTTTCTTGGTTCCCGGTCTCTGAAATGGCGAGTGTAGAGATGACCCACGTCGATTTAGAATGTGGTGATCGCCGCCACTCCTCCGCCGTGAGCGACGGAGGTAGCAGCGAAGACGGCAGCGTCTACTTTTACGACGCTGACGAGGGTGTCCGTTATACTCAATTCTATTCAACCCGCGATGGGTCTTTCGATCATTACAGTTTTGCTTCGGCTCCCGATCCCGTGATTAATGGCGTTTCGGGCTCTCGCCATGGAGTGTCCACGCCGGCGGCGGCGGCGGAGTCGGATTGTGTGGTGGATATTGAAGATGGGGTTGGTGAAATCAAGGTGCAATCGAGTAAGGTAGAGAGAGATTGTAGAATTTGCCACCTGACTTTGGAGAGTAGTAATTCTGAGTCTGGGGTTGCTATTGAATTGGGTTGTTCTTGCAAGGATGATTTGGCTGCTGCACATAGGCATTGTGCTGAGGCATGGTTCAAGATTAAAGGAAATAAGTGAGTTTAAACCCTAATTTTTTGCCCTTTTTGGTCGTCACTAATTGAATTTTATGCTATATGTTGTGAATTGAAGATACCCATTTGGTATTACTTGGCATTTTGCAAATTAATATCTTTATGTAATTTTGTGTCAGTAAATATTACTGTACTGTTTGCAGTTATATACTATCTTCTGAGTATAATAATAATGATCTTCGGATATTGTTTTATTTCTAAAATCCCTAATAAATTATTATGAGTATGTTTACTTTGGAGTTTTGAATTAACATCGTACTTAAAAGAGAATAATTGCTTTTAAAGTATAGTTCAGGTGTACGATTGTTTAGATTAATGAAATAAAGGAGACTGTGCTAATTAAAGCAATACGTGAAGCAAAATAGTAAAGCTGTTGGAAGAATTCTGTATAGGTCTGATTGAACAGAAGAAGATTCCTTTCCATTCTGTCCTTTACTAAAGTTGAGAGAATTCTCTATCTAATTTTGAGATTCCCCTTTTCTTTATCAAAGTGGAGTTTTGACTCCTTATTGGAGTTATATTCATTTTCTTGGCAGAAGCAGAAGATTGTAATTTTGCCGCTTCTCCACTTTATATATTTTTATTCTTTGTATGAGGATTCTGGACTTTCTGATTATTTTTTATATCTATTGATAGCTATTGTTTCATATATATATATATATATATATAGTTAGGAGTTTAGTATAATTGGATACTAAAGATACAGTGCAAATTGTCTGATACTTGGTATGATTCTTTATGTCAAAGTTGTGTTGATAGTGCCATTTGGATGAATTTGTGATTCACAGTACTACTTTTGATACCAATCCTTGGCAAAGCCTAGCTACCCACCCTATGCTCTCTTATCAATGGGATCTTATAATTGACTGGGAAACTCTTACATTTGTTTTATATTTCAACATTTTGAATAAAAGAAAAAACCGTATGGACTAAAATCATGCTCCAATTTAAACTCGAATTTCCTCAACCTGGTAACAGGTTCTAATCTGACAACCTGATAAAGACCAACCCTTTAGATCTGATGTTCTATGAGATGATCTCAACCATCCATTAATCATTTGATCCTGTTGTGGTGTGTTTGGACCATCCCTGAACTCCATTACATTTAACTTAGCATTTGAAGGTGAAATTCATCATCAAGAATGTGGGCCATTGACGAACATAGATATATGACTGCAATAAAAGGATGTATTTCTATGGTTTCTTAAAATGCCATCATCACACCTTTATAATCATCTATGGGTAGTTGTTATTTCTCAGATGACCTAATATAAGGTTATGCATTTCTGCCATTATATTACTTAAATAACATATTCAGTGCATGTAAAGATAGTTTGTAGGTAAATTTGATTGAGTCAAAATTTTGTTGTGGATGTATTTTGTAGATATTTGGAAAACCGGTCCATGTATTAGAAATTTGGGAATTGATGCTTTACCCAAAAAACAAGATTAGCGATGATTCATGCCTTCCCTTGGCTCCCTTGTAAGATCAACTGATCAGGTCAAATGGCATTATTAGATTGGCATCTGATGTTGTTCATGCCATAAGTTATTTATTTTTCAATTAGCTCGGATGTTTTAGTTTAACTTTTTCCTCCCATAAAACTATAGAAAGTTTTGTTTTGCGGTCTGTTCTGTATCATGGCTGCTAAAATGAGCTTTCATTTTTTATGTTTTTGTTATTTATATTTTAAGTTCTTAAAGCATTCTCTATCTTAAACTAATTGCTTCTCGAGCAGCTAATATGAGTTAATAAGGAATGCCGGTCTATTATTTGTTTCTATAATTTTGCTTTATGACATTTTTAAAATTGGTTGTTCGAACTTAAAGTCACAGTACTGTACAAGACAGCTTAGGTTTTTCCAATGGCCCAATCACTAATAGGAACCAAAGAATAATCTCGTGGCTGGAAATATTTAAAAAGTTTTGTGAAGCTCTTCCTTTACTAGTTCCTTCTTTTCCTTTGTATTTCACTCTTTTTGGGGTAGAGAGAACCACATGGGACTTAAGCCGTATACAAAATCTATGATAAATATGGTATATATTATCTAAGTGCACCACCAAGGGAATGGTATCTCCTCACTCTCTAAAGTAAAAGATTGATCATAGGGGGCAATGGCCCCTTTAGACTGCTTTGTTAAAAGTGGGAATGATCTGCCGTGAAATTCAATTGTTTGACCCCTTCATTCTTTTTTCCCTCAGGTAAGTTAATTTGCTGCCAGTCATGGTAGTATTACTCTAGTTGGGCTATAAACGTATTTTGGTTATTAAATTTTGAATTTGGGCCATTGAGCTCTCTCTCTCTCTCTTTCGCTGAAGTGCCAATGACTGTGAAGTTGCATTTCGGCAATAGACGAGGTTCGAGTAATTCACATATAATAATTAAATGTGTGAAACATGTGCAAAGCAGTTAGTATGAGCAAAGCACTCCATAGTACAAATTCACAATTCACCTCAGTTGGGATCATCTCCTTCAAAATCAGTTCCTTCCATCTATTTCTTTTTCTTTTTCAATATTATTCTCTTGTATTTTTGTCATTTCTCTACTTATAAATTGATCAAGTGTTGCTGAACATTTGCAGGACGTGCGAAATTTGTAACTCAGTTGCACGCAATGTTTTTGCCACAAATGAGATTGACTCATCACAGCACAGGAATGAAACCAATGTCACCGCAACACATGCAGTATCAGAGCCAGTGAATTCAGCACCAGCTCCAGTGCCTTTTGCTGTGGACACCCAAAGTCGCTTGAATGGTCACCGGATCCTGAATTTCATTCTTGCTTGCTTGGTATTTGCATTTGTCATATCTTGGCTCTTTCACTTCAACATCCCATCATGAAATCCCACAGAAAAGTTCTCGGGCAAAGGACAAATGGGGGAGGAGACTTGTGAAAGGGACTGCAAGTTCTCAATGATGTGATAATGAACAATGGGATATTTCTAAACCTGCGGCATTTATATTGATAGTTGTTTGGTCTTTCATTCCTCCATAAGTGTTTATAATTAGATGGTATATGTTTGCATGTTTCTTGTGAGTCATTGGAGTGATACAGGGCTTTCTTGTTCCCTTCAATAGAAATGCTCTTGTTGGTTATACCATTAAAGGTTCAGTTTTTTAATTTTATGATGTATTGTATTGAAGACACTGGCTTCTCATAATTACAGTTGTTCCATTGGTATTTTTGCATGCTATTTACAGGTTACCCTTGTAATTTTTTCATTCTGGTTTTTAGAATTTTTGATAATTTATGAACAGATTACTACACATGTGGAAATACTTGAATGTAATGGCACAGAGATATTTTATTATAGTGCTGAGATGATAATGAGTTTTTACTGGAAATATTTGCCATGTTCTCAACCTGAAAAACAATATATTTTTATAAAGTAATATTATCTTAAAAATGGAGACCAGAAAGGTGTTTGGTTATGTTATGTGAAAATATTCAGCAGGAGTGGAAACAAAAGATAGTTTGAAAGAAAGGATTGTAGGCTTCCTTTGCTTATTATGTATTTGAAAATAGAACTGTTTGGAAGTTTATTTTATTGTTAGAAAATGACTAAAAACAAAGTTAAAAGGGAAATTTTAAAAGAATAATCTGTGACTTTTTTGTTTTCAAAATTTTTGAAAATTGTTTTTCAGATAACAAAACCAAACATTTTGAAATTATTATTCCTCTTTTTACTATTTTTTGAGAATACAATTTTCACAGGTGATGAATCTAATTGGTCAGCTGCTTGTTTCCAACCAACCTCCAATGTAAATTTTATTTATTTATTATTTTTTTAATCACAGGGCTTCATGTTATGATGGACCCAATGATCTGCCATTGCTTTTCATGCTCAATTGGGCGGAAAATCATAGGACACCATCACAAATGCACGATGAAATTGTTATTCTGAAGAATATTTTTACAGTTCTAATATGATAATGATGCCTAGTAAGATCTTCACCTAAGAGTATTTCTGCAAGGAATTTGCATTTTCATTTCTAATAAAAAAATTTGTTAAACACTCAGAATAACAGTCCAAGTAGTGAAGGATTATCAGATCACAACTCGGGTTAATGATAAATTAAGAGAAGGGCAAACGAACAGTGGTTTTGGAGCCTTAGACATGTCCATTCATTATGCAGAGACTATTAGGGGGAAAAAAAAGAAAAATCAACACAACGCAGCCTTTAGGCAAGGGATGGAAGAAATGTGATCTTCATAGAAATTACAAACTTACAAACAGCAGACCCTCAGATCAAGAGAGCCGAGATATTAAGAATCAAAACCAACAGTAAGATTTCTAAGAATCCATTAAAAATGTATCAAAAGAACGAGAAGGAAAAGGAGGATAACCTGGGGATAGATACAAGCCACTATAGAGTGAATAATTAAGAAAATAAAGAAGAAAAAGAGAGAGAGAAGCCTATACACTTTCAATTTTTATTCTTTCTGGCATCCAAGTTGGTGCCATCTTTGAGTGATTCTTGGGCATCAGTTTCCATCCCGAGGCTGAACAGGGCAGCCGCCTGAAGATAGAAGGCCGTGGGCCACTCCGGAGAAATCACCTGGGCTTGCATAGCATCAGCAAGAGCTTCTTGTGGCATGTCATTCATCAAGTAAGACAAGCAACGCCTTGCAAACACGGTTGGTGATACCATGGTACCTCCATCAATGAACTACATGGAACATAGAATGACTTAATGTCTCTGCCCACATGAAAATGAACTTTCTGATAAACTGAGACCAACATATAAGGAATCCTTCATTGTGTTCCACCAATGCATAGTTCAAAGCCTTAATCCAGACATACTAATTAGATGAATGATCTACAGCAACGCGGTAGGTTTGCTGCATGACACCTTTGAGTCTTTGATTATTCATTTACTAATTTTTTTCAGCTGCATGATGAATGTAAGTTTCAACAACTGAACTAGACACCTTCAGTTCATCTTTATTCATTTATTTTCAAAGTTATCTAAAGCATCACATACATAGTTTCGATCTTCCCTCATCAATATACCCTAAATATTTATATATATATATATATATAAATATATATTCTCATTCTCATGCAAAATAACATATATAAAATTTGTTAATGTCCTTATAGTCATACAAATATATCTATATAAGAGCATCAGCTTCCAAGGCAGCCATAGCTGGCAGCTTGGATCGTTGCTGACTATCCATTATTTTGCGTTTGAATTGCTAAGGTATGACCTTGTTATATATTTTAAAAATAACTATAAGATGCTTATGGATTTCAAAAAGACTCACCTGTGAGTAGCAATCAGTGGCAGTTGTAAAATCCTTGATTCGAAAAGCTGCATCTCCTTGCTTTTTAGAATTCAAGGTCTCCTGCATTTGATTTGTCCACATTTGGAAAGAAAGCTGCAAGGCAAGAATTCTTGACCGATATTAGAATTGTGTCACTAAACACACACACAGATGCAACATTAACCATAACATCCAGAGAAAAGGTGAATTTCATTTATATATTTAGCTGATACTACCTGTACCAGGATCTAAATCTGCCGAGTATAATGCCAGAAATCAGGAAACATATTTTGGCAAAGCAGAATACTCAGGAGCACTTGTAAAGTTATTTAACCAGGAAAGTACTAGATCACACAATTTTAGCTTCCAACATCAGGATCATGATGGTTTCAAATCATTCATAAATGTACTAACAACTTGATGAATCACTCTCACTCTTCCTCTCCTTACTGATGAGCAGCATTCCAAAATAGAAGAATAAAAAAGTAGACTGTGTAAAGGTAGAGGGTATTGGGGAAGAAAGAGCACACTCGCTAACATACGGGTAAGACATGAAATAGGTACTTCCAGTGAAACAGGCACTGGAATTAAGTTCTTCCCATTCTTTCTGTTTAACATTCATGCATTATGATGAAGCCACGTATAAAAACATGCATTTAGGTTTAGCCCATTGATACAACACGGTCACAAACATTCACATAACGAATGATAGAAATGGTATGAAGTGAACTTTTTAGTCATAAGATTTTTTCTCAATTCTACAGAAAATAAGAGGCACAGAGAGCTCTTTTATGCTGCTATGAATAGAAGATCAATTTAGGACATGCAGCAACAAACCTCATTTGCAATCCCCTCATCGTCCTTGTATCCAATCTTCTCCAATATTTCATGAATGGCAGTGAGATCCGTTCTCAAGCAAGCTTCACCCAACGGTGTCAATAACAATGGTTGTGTTGAGGATGCAGTTTCAGGAGCAATACCCATCAAAACATACGAGGGAACCTGATTAAGTATTATTGAATGAGAAAACACTCTCCTCCCAGCTTTTAGAAATCAAAAATAATTTCTTCATCTGCGAAAAATATACAGCAAGTAGGAGCAATATGCAAATTAATTCTACCACCTTATTATTCATAGTCGACTTCTTCTTTTTTTTTCCTTAGTTCCCCTTCCACTTTAAAAATTATAATTCACATCAATAAAAGGAAACAAAAAGTAAAGTAGGCAAAGAAAACATTTTAATTATAAAGAACAAAAACTTATTGATGAAGGTATGAATTTAAATTAACCAAATTACCTTCATTTAAGCACCCCTCCCCTCCCCCCACTCAAAGAACAGGAAATATGTAATGAGAAATAAAAAGATGGAACTCGTCAATTTTGACACACTCGAGGTATTTCAAGACATGAGCATCAGGAGGAGTATTTTTAATAAATCCTATCTACCTCTGTTTCTTTCTGAAGAGACATGAGAGCAGTGACGAGGGACTTTGGATTTGGCCTCTCACGAGCTTCATATTGTAAACAACGAGAAGCTAATCGCACCAACTCAGTTCCATCATCATTTGTAAAATGACCCTCTAAACAAGAATCCATCAGCATCAGGAAATTCTTGCCACGGATCAGGTCAAGCGCCTGCAAGGCATATAGAAAGTGATGCTTAATATTTTGGTACTCAAAAACACTGCAGTCAGACAAACAAGTTTCTAATACTCCGTATTAAACAGGTTGAAATTTAAGCTGTCAAATAATTACGGAAAAAAAAAAAAACAAAAAAAAACAGCATATTACAATTTTGAGCATATTTGAAAGTTATTGTTGAACTTCTAATGCTGTAGAAACAAAGCATCCTTATTTTGTTAAAACTCCAATTGCTAGATTCTCAAGACAAATTTAACAAAGAAATTGCAACGCTGACTGTAAACCTTGTTACATGATGTCATAATGAGTATTACATCGAGAATCAATTACCAAAAAAATAGATACAACATTAACTTCAACTGGAAATCAATAATGACTGTTAACAGCAGAAAAAAATAATGCGATAAACAATCAGTCTGAAGAATTTCAAGCCTATGGTGCTGAATACATGGTCTTCAACAACTGTCAACCGGAGCCCTAGAAGGTGTGATTTTATACTCTACAATTTATTGCACGCTTTAAACTTGATGTCTTCACAACCTAGCTAATTCAAATTGAATGCAATACCAGGTTGTGATGTTCTCATAAAGAAAGATTATCACAACATAATGCAGTTTTTAGAATAACTTAAATATCTATGACAAGAAGGCACCATGCAATCTATAAGCTAAATTTCATAGGTAATTACTGTGAACACAAATTTCGGTTCGTATTTGCAATCCAGAAGTATTCACTGCATGAGGGGGAAAAAATGAATGAATTTATACATACAACAGAAAGAGAGGCAATGTGTGGGTGTGTAAGTTTGCTTTAAATTCTGGGAAAAAAATACTATAAAAAAGAGAAAAAAAGAAAAAAAAGAAGAAGAGATTATTATAAAGAATTTGAAGTTTACATGGCTAGGAGGAATATGTTTGCCGCTCAGTAGATCTAGCAACAGAGTTCCAAAACTGTAGACTACACTTTCCGGTGTCACTCTTCCTGCCATACATTGAAATATATACACACACACTTCTGTTAAGTCCAGATTAGAGAGAAACATTATGGAATTTATGTAACAAAGCTCAAAAAAAAAAAAAAAATACAAAAAACCCTGTTATTTGACAGCATGTTTGTAAAAGTAGGTAATTGTCAGAATCAGTATAATAACAATGAAAAAAAAAGAAAAAAGAAGAAGAAGAAGATCAAGAGTAACTTTAAGTCATTACAGAATTACCCCCAAAAAAGAACAACATTGTCAATAATCAATAGGAGTTGTGGTATTAAATTAAGGACTCGTACAATGGAACATTAGGAGAGAGTAATTGAACGACTACTATGGCAGGGAACTATAGTGTTGGAAAATCAATTTGGATTTATGCAAGGGAGATCAACGATGGAGGTATTTACTTGTCTAGGAGACTAATGGAAAGATATAGAGAGAAGAAGAAAAATCTTCATATGATTTTTGTTGATCTAGAGAAAGCTTATGATAAGGTACCTAGAGATATAATATAAAGGGTTTTGGAATAGAAAGTAGTCACAAAAGGTTATATTGAATGATAAAGGACAAGTATGATGAAAATTTATAGTTAGAACGACAGTGTGGGAACAAGTAAACTTTCAATTAACATGGGCTTATATCAAGGGACTAACGAGACCATCCAGGATGAGATTCCATAGGGTATGATTATTTGTTGATTTTATTATTTTACTTGATAAAACTAGAGAATGGATAAGTTTAAATTGGAGATTTGGAGGAAAGCTCTAGAATTAAAACGATTTGAGATAATTAGGAATAAAACTGAAAATATAGAGATGTAATGAAGATTGAGGATCAAGAAATACCAAAAATTGAACATTTCAGTTATTTATGCTCGATTATTTAAAATAAAGGAGAAATTGGAGATGATATTAATCATAGAATCAAGGCATGATGAGTTAAATGAAAAAATGTGTTTAGTATTTTGTGTGATCAGCGTATCTCTCTAAGATCCAAAGAGAAGTTCTATAAAATATATATTAGACTAGTCTTCTATCAGCCATTTTTTTTTCTGGGGGCAGAATGTTTAGCAGCTAAAAAACAACATGTGCATAAAGCGAGTGTGGTGGAAGTGCAAATATTGAGATGGATGTGCGGCAAGACAAGAAAGGATAGAATTATAGAATTGAAATTGAGAACAATTTTTAGATGGTTGAAGCAATACCCATTGGGGGTTAAAATGAAAAAAAAAAATAAAAAAAAAAAATAATAAAGATAGTTTAGACATGTACAAAGAAGATCACTAGGTACACTAATGAGGAAGAGTCATATGGTCCACATTGAGGGTAATACTAGGGGAAGGAGAAGACCAAAATTACCATTGGTAGAGTTAGTAAGAAAAGATAAGGTAACATGTGGTTTATCTGACTGAAGAAGTTCCGAAAAAAGGTTTTGTTGAGTTGAGTCAAGTCCAG
>JAOTQH010107977.1:0-13010 GCA_025631255.1 Cornus kousa | reverse complement strand
AGATAAGAGGCAATAACTTCTCATATGACACATTTCCAGCTTTCTTCCAATCCAGGATACACACTAAATGAAGGGTCCACATAAAAAAGGTGTGGATTGTTGGACTCTAGACTCATCCAGCAAAATTTATTCACCTGTTCTCAAGTATTCTGGTGGAGTGAAAGCCAAGTTCGTGCTATAACTCTTGCCATCTCTGCTATTTTTCATGAGGCCAAAACAAGATAGCCTTGGATTGGCATCCTGCAGACAACTTCTCAATATAAGAGTCATACACAATGATGCATATAATGACAAGCAAGCTGTGTGTAAAAACCACTTCACCTGATCAAACAAGATTCTGTAAGCATTGAGATCATGGTACAAGGCCCGCCCTTTACTACTGCAATATTCTAAAGCTTGCGCCAAGTACAGGGCTACTCTCAACCTCATCGCCCATTTCATGGGCTGGGTCTCCCCTGAGCAAATTGAACCGGAAAGAAATTAAAGAGATCCAAGAAATTCGGTACAAGAGTGTGAAATTTACGATTTTCAAGAGATCACAGCACTTCACTCAAGCCACTAGAGCAATGTCATAATAGAGTTAAATCTTTTATGATTGATATTTATATAATTTTCTTAGCAGAAAGTTAAAAAAAAAGAATTAATTGAGTCTTAATTAGCAATAAGTCCATTATTAATATTTATTACCACACCCAAGCCACACGATAAATGCTAGTACTTGAACTCCAACACATAATATGGCAAGCAACTCACATTTGCCACTAGAATTCACTATATAATGTTTACATTCTATATTGTCACCATATGAAGATTTTCAGTAACAAATCACCACATATAAAGAAGTTAAGGACTCACAGTGAAAGAGATGTTTGGCCAGTGTCTCGTTTGGCATGAACTCTGCAACGAGCAATCTCTCCTCCCCATCGTAGCAGCACCCGACCAGATTCGCCAATCTCTCACTCCTCAAATTCCCCACCGATCTTGCTTCCTCCTAAATTACAACACAAATCACATCAATTATGCCAGAAATCACAACCCATGCACAAAATCAAATGAAATAAAAGAAAGAAGTCACTTTCTCTCTAATTCTTTTAATTAAACAAAAGATTGTAGTAACAATCAATATGGGTTCATAAAAGATTTATGCTTTTGGGTTTTAACTAACAATGAATTGGCGAGAATCGGGCCAAGCTGACTTGTTGAATCGCTTAACCGCGATCCATCGATCGTTTTCGAGCTTCCCTTTGTAAACAACATTTGGAGCTTTCTCTCCGTGCTCTGATACAATGTTATCTGAGGAGAAGCCACTCGTAGCAGCTTTAAGCTCCTCTAAGCTGAACTCACTGAAGCTAGGCAATGTGTTTCGGTCATTTTTGCCTCCATTCTCTGCAACAATTTCACAAACAGATTGAAGATCAACAGAATTTGTCAGAGAAATAGAGAATTATAGATACATATATGTATATATGTATTTACATAGAGAGAGACTTGCCAAGATCAGAGGATTCGAGAACAGAGGGTTTGAGGTGAGAATGCCACCAGCAGATTGAGAACTTGGAACAACGAGCACCCATTGCCGTAAAAAGTGTAGAGATAGAAAGTGAGATCAGAGGATCAGACGGTTGTTGTGCATTGTTTCTGAAACCACAGTGAGTCAAACTACAAAGAGCTATGAAGCTTCAATTGTAAGAAGAAAAAGATGGGAACGAATGGAGCGAAAAGGGGAATGATAGGTGAGAGAGCGAGAAAGAGAGGTTTGTGGATCCAATGATTTTTTAAGCTCACTTTTCTCCCTCTATAAATTCCAGCAATATAATAATATATATATATATATATAATGATTCAATGTAGAATAATCTCTACCTGTTTCTCTCTCTAGCTTCTTTCTCTCACTATTGCAAAAGAAAAGGGCCTTTTCTCTCTCCTGTCTGTTTTCAGCTTTCTGCTTTCTCTGCGTTTCAACGTTTTCATCATTACTCCTTTCTTGCTTCTCTCTCTAAAAAACACAAACTCTCTCTCTCTTATTTGGTTACTTTTCTTTTCTGGGTTTTTGGTGATATTAATGTTTTCTGGTTGCCGTAACAGTGTATATTGGCGGCAAAAATGGGGATAAAAAGTCTTTGTATTAACGGTCGTTTAGTTTGGGTCAAAGTCTAATAAATCGGTGACGTAGACAACATCCTAATGCTGGCTTAGGTAGAACTGCATTAGCACTATAATAATGTATTAATTTGTACGTTATCCTTTTCAATTTCTTCTTTCATAGTCAAATACAACTTATTCTGTTTTTCAAATTTTTATTTTATTTTTTTCCACCATCATTGTTATTATCTTTGTATATTAAATTCATATGAATGAGTCAGTCACACAATCTATGTTAAATCTATAAGCATTTTTACCGTACGTCAATTTACCTATTATAAAATAGACTCAAAATTTTCTACTACTAAACTCCAACTATTGACCTCCTTTTCAAGGAGGAGATTATATAAGATAGGTTAAAGGTTAGGTAATTGTATTGCAAATTCATTCCATTTATCACCCTTAATCTAATTTCATTGAGAAAAAGATATATACGTGTGCATGTATATATAACTCAACTCACTGTACCAACTATTTTTATGATCTGGAACTTACTTCAGTTTATTTGATCTAAAATCATAACCTGAATCAAATAAATACACACATGTAAAATCTTTCACAGAATCACAGCCAATCCAATTGATTGTAAGTAGAAGTATTACAGGAATTGAGTTATACACAACCTAATTAATGGCCCAAAAAGGAAGGCAAGATGAACATGTAACTTGGGCTGCTTCAAAGTTGGTCTTGGACCTAAATGATCCAGTCCAATCCAATCATGGTTCAACTTTGAGTAGGATTTTTTTTTAAAAAAAAAAATTATTTTCTTTTCAATAAGTTATATATATATATATGTTGAATCAATGTCAGATGAATCCGTAGACTGTGATGATAAGATTGGATTTCATTTTCATTCTGAGACACAGAATAATTGGGGCTCCATGCCTTCTTTTAATGAGTTTTGTTGACTCATTCCATGAGGAAGGCCTTAATCTGTCCAAAAATTGGTACACCTTTGCGAGTCTCAAGGGTACATGTCTACCCAGTATGTCTCTTTTTATTTTTATATGGCATGAAACTATCATTTAAAAGGACATGTTCAGGAAAACCACACAGTCACACACACACACACACTTTTGTTTTAAGCTTCTCAATAAAAGAGTGGGGGCATGAAGAACCACACCACTCCTGGGGTTGTAAACAATGAGTATGGTGTGTTTATCTTTTGTACTAGGCAAATGCATGTGCATGTGCGTGAACACACACACATACTACAGTCATAACACTGCTTATGGTTTGTCTTTTGGGCTGGCAATGGATGACTTTGTAAGCCTCTCTATCGTTTCACACGACGACAAATATATATATATATATATATATATATATACACACACAAACGTACATATGTGAGTATATATCTAGATTTATCATCCAAAACAATTTTGTTTATGGATTGACAGTCAAAAGTTGAAAATTTGAGATAATTCAGAGTCAAATTATGCTTGCTCAAATCCTCCATTTAAGCAACGGTTTATTGCAAGGTTGCGTAAATATCTTTAATTTTTCTCCTTTTAATAAAGTAATCTATCCCAGGTCTACCCGTCTAGGGTTCAATTTTTTCAATTAGGTAGCGCTGAACTTTAAAATTATAGGTGGGAATCAAAAACCTTGTCAACGAGTCTTTTTTTTGGCGGTTTCGTTGAATTTCATTACTATCAATGATAATTTTTGTTAGTATAATTGTGTGAAATGGACATGTAAACAAAATGGTAACAAAATTCAAATAAGTAAAAGTAACCAAAGTTACTATTGATAGCGATAGAATTTTATCTACGGGAGGAAATCTTGAAAAAAGCTCATGAATTGGAGTGGATTTTGATCATCCAAACGGACCCTAATCGAGATGTTTTACCCAAAACATTGGAACCAAATTGGAGGAAGACGTTATGGCATGCCTGATCATCACACAGAGCTCATGGTCCACCAAGGGCAAGGATAAACAAAATATGAGAGACCCAACAGAGAGCACAAGTCATTGTAATGACAGAAAGTGTAATTATTAGTACTACCCATACAGGGTTCAAGAGGACCCCCTTTATTATTAGCATGCAAAAGAGAAAGGTGTTCGTTCTGCAGACACACCTTCATCATCATAATTCATCCCTCTCCCTTAGATATCATAAAATCAACATGATAAATATACATATACATGCATCTATCCATCTATATATATATATATATATATATATATATATCTTTGTTGACTACTTTTACAGCTGAAATTGCGCCGGAAACATTTTCTTTCGGTTTGAGTCATATAAGGTGGTGGGGCATCTGGTACTAATATCTTGCATATAAGATGACCATTATGGGACCAATTTGCCGTTATGAGTGTGTACCAAAACACATGAAAGTAAGGCCACATTGGTAAAAACAAAAGTGCACAATTAAGCTGTCTACAGCCCATATTTTAATGTATACGTGACAACAAAAAAGAGAATAAACAACAAATCATGTACTAGATATTTTCTTCATTAAATTCCCTCTAAATGATGGTAGAGTTGAATTTTAGACGAATTCAATTATGAGACCACCTTAGCCTGCTATTTTGGGTTGATCGTTTAAAATTTCAGTTTTCGTTTTTATTCTTCTAAAAAGTAATAAATTACATTTTTGGCGTCCTATAATTAGAATTTATTACACTAACCTCTCTCTTTTAAATAATTAATTCAACTCCATACGACAAATATGCCTTTCAAATTGCTGTAAAAATATTTTTGTTCAATTTTTTGTATATAAAAAGACTATTATACTTGGCATACCGTAAGGTAGGATAATAATTGTTTTTTTTGACAAAATTGTCTTCAGACAAATTTTTTTCCCTTTTCCTATTGTAATGTTGCTATGTTAGCTCCTTTATAAGTAATTTTGCACTGTCATTTATCCAGAGCTAATCGCTCACCTGTTCACGGTAACCCTAGTAAGGTTGGTCCTGTGAGTGCATAACATTTCTTTTCCACTGTGATTGAGAGTGAAGACAACATGGATCAAGCTTTTTACCTTCACATACGTTTGAAATTGGCCATCGAGTCATCAGGCTTCTTTTCTCCTTTCAGATCAAGGAATATAGCCATAGCTGTTGTGCCATCAACAGCTATGGCTATATACTTTCAAGATTACAGTATTTTACTCAATAACCCTAATTCAAGTAACTTGATTAAGAGTAATGATACAGAGTCTAAAGAGTCGGATATATCTTACTAAAATTATGTGAGTAAGAGAACTTAATTAAGAGTAATAATACCTAGTTTAAGAGTCGGACACATCTTACTAAAATTATGTAAGTAAGAGTTGACGTGATTATGACATCATCATATTTAATGACAACGTAACCAACCGTCTCCTACTCACAAAAAACAGGCCAATACATTTGACTTCCAGACTTCTTTTCATTATTCCTTGATTGATGACTTAATTTTGCCACCCATCCAGATGTCCATTTGTGGTTTCAATT
The DNA here is from genome assembly GCA_025631255.1 of Cornus kousa. Taxonomy (NCBI): domain Eukaryota; kingdom Viridiplantae; phylum Streptophyta; class Magnoliopsida; order Cornales; family Cornaceae; genus Cornus; species Cornus kousa. The sequence continues at coordinate 7,414 of JAOTQH010107977.1, read as the reverse complement.
AAGCATAATACTCGAGTGGCGTCCGAGAGCTGTGAAATCCGACTTTCAAGTTTCAGTGCAGTTCTACGCTAATGAAATTAAGCCCAAGGGGAAGCTAACAAAGATTAGCCGTTGATGTTGGGCTAATTAGTGCTAATTTAGAGCTCAACCAAGAACATTGGACACGGACCTGACCCGGTACCATATCTGAGGGAGGCACTTTGGTAAGGGCAATTTGATTTTTGAATCAAGTAAAAGAATTGAACAGGTTTTCTCATGGGCATGTCTTTCTTTCTCAATCACACCACGTGGGTCAGCCTGCCAATGTTCTTTTGAAATTGGAGAATTCCCTTTTCAAAATAAAGGAGATGGCTGAAGTAGGGCGAACATTTCTATTTAATAAGGGAAGATTTTGTTCATACAAAGAGAAGTCATGTGATCTTAAATGTGGCCACCCTTTTTTTAAAATTGGAAACCTTGCTCTTTCATGCATCTCTCTCTCTCTCTCTCTCTCTATGCATACATACATACATAAATATATATATATATGAAGAGGACTTGTCTTGGTCCCTGGAACGAGAATGCATGTGATGTAAAAGGTGCTGTCTGGTCTCCATTTTAAATGGAAACCTTTCCAACTTACAGAGTGCTGCCCAACATTTAAATACAACTATAAACAAGTGGGGAAAGGGACCATAGGCAAACAAGCATTAAATTGCATCAACACCCCATGCCTCAATGCTATTGGTCACGTGCTCCTCCATCCACATGATCATTCACCACTGATAGAATGCAACCACAAAAATTCAAGCTCCAACGCAGACCTCTAAAACTTGAGATCAGGTTCGAAAAGTCCAACAAATTGGTTCTGATTACACACACTAATCATGTTTACAAACATGTTTGCTCACACAAGCCTAACAGTCTCGACTCCCCTAGCTAATGAGATCAAGAACGTTGTTCGAACTCAGCTTATTTATTTTATGGCCAAAACAAACATTGAAGGGTTATATAGCCTCTGATAGAATCTCATCTCTCTCGAACACCCAAAGTAAAAGGCTGAGGGTTAAATTTTCAAACAAACATACCAAAGTGTTGTAGACCAATTTCTCAAATTAAAAGGTAGAGGGTTAACGTCCACTAGGATAAAGTAGAAGCTAACAAAATAGAAGCTAACAAAGGAATATGAACTAGCTCTTAAACCAAGCTTAATAATTTTCCAATCTAACTTTCCCATAACCTCGCTATGTGGGGGAACCAAAGGGTAATGGCCTCACAGATTTGTTTGGTTTGGGGTGTGTGTGTGTGTGTTTTCCCCTGATTTTCATGTATACTGCAAGTGAAGGGATTAACAATCATCACTACAAGAATCAGAACTAAGGAATACAAAAAAAAATTTGCTATTGAAAGGTGGAACTAATCACAAAGAATGGCATTTAACCAGAGGAGCATGGCCCGAGTGTTCGGAAGCACAACTCAAATTCCATTTCAACTAAAATACAAATCAGGTTTACCAGTCTTCACGAGCAGGAGTTGTGTTTCTTTGAAGTCGTAGAGATTGAAACAGCAATATCATTGCAACAACAGCAGCATCTATTATCTACACACCATTCATCACTGTATCAGCATGGACTGTGTTGCCATCTTCCGAAATCTTGCCATTCACTTGAGTTCTCAGCCTCTGGACAAACACAGCAGCAGACAACGTCAAATGCCGTCTATTTCAGCAGGATAAAAACTTCTTTGTTTAAGTAATCAGATGAGGAGAATTTTTAAATTCAGCATACCCGATCTGCAGGATCTCCAGAGTTCCCATTTAGGAGCTTGTGATCCTCTTCTTTCATCTTACCATCCTTGCTCAGTGGTAGCAACAACGCAGAGCGGTCAGGAAGTTCTGTATTAAGACAAGTTGAAAGTCACTATTGGGCTGAAATGCTGAATGCTGAGATAGAATAAAAGCAACTACTCCCTCCGTCTCATAAAAAGTCACTCTTAGAAAATCGTGACTCTCACAAATTGAACTGACACAGTTCCCGAAACATGACACTATTTTTTGGGACGGAGGTAGCAATATATATATATATATATATATATATATATATATAATTTTAAAAATAAAAAGTGCAAACCTGGCAGTTTCTGGTCGATAAAGAACACCACTAGATTAACAGTGTACCTGCAGAATCATATTTAATATTTAAATACATCAGCTAATGATCAGAAAATTGGTGATAAAATTGGAAACTGAAACTAAAATAAAATGCTTTACCATGCCACAACTACATCGACAGTGTAATGTTTGCGGGATGCAACAATCAACAAGCTTTGAGCCACAACAAATAACCAAGCACACTGCTTTATAAACCTGCATAATTACATTGATTCTTCTTTATTCAGTTAAGTGCATAGATATGTTAAAATAATTCAATAAAATCATATAAAACTATATAGATTCAGGACGGCTATTTGTCACGGACTTGGCATTGGCGCCTGCGTGGCGTAACATATTGCTCACAGGAAGCGCTGAGACATTACGTCAAGTCATGATTTTAATTTGCAAATTCCTGAGTAAATACTTAGGCAAAATCCGTGAAACCCATCTTAATCTAAATTGGTAAAATATTCAACCTACTTTATTTTTCATCATTTCCAAATTTCAACCGAACAGATAACTCATCTAAGTTTTCAGTCAAACACAGCCAGCTTCTGAGATTAATTAGCCAAATTTCCAATTTTAAAATTTCTTTTACCAAAAATCTCCCATTTCTATTCATTTTGCCAGCCCAAAAGCAAATTTAGTGAAGACTGAATAAAAAACCCCATCAAACTTGTGTCAAAAGTTCAAACAAAAGGAACACGACATGTATATGATGCTGAGCCAGAAACCTGTAAACTTTTTTTCTGTTTTCTTTAGAGACATCACCAGTTAAAATCTGTTGGATTAGACCACAAACCTGAAGACAATAACTTATTGAGCTGAAGAAAATCTACCTAAAAACAACCCAGGAAGCTGCAAGTGTGCAGGATCTGGGTTGGTTGACGGGATTTATTATAATCATCACATATGCATTCCACCAAGTGCCCAATAAACTATAATTGTATGAATAGTCCCCATTTCATCCCACATACAAACTTTACATCAAGGAAACAACAAACATTTATCATACTAATTTTTTTTTATACATAGCAGTTATCATACTTACAAAGCAAGAAATGGTATAGCCAGTCTCAAAATATATTTTTTTCTATTAACCCTCCTAAATTATTTACACTCTTAACACATGTTAGAAGAAAATTTTCATTTATTTGATTGAATTGATGGCCTTCCGCAAGCCAATGCTTCTCTGTTTGCCAGCAACTCATATACGGGTCTCCCCCTCCTCATGAGTGAGGTATGTCTATTATGTTAAATGTCATGAAAGAGTTATAATACTAAATGAAACAATTCAAGTATTACCTCTGCATGCCATATTTCTGATATGTGCGCACAAAGACCAGAGAAAATATCATGTGAGATGAGAATATCAAATCACCACATCCATATAATACGCCCCGAGGAACTGCACATTAAACAAATCAAATTAGCACACAATAATGGACCAATTGCAATTAGTGAGCCATATGCAAAAGGAAGGGAAAAAACAATGTTACACACAATTAATTATCAAGACTTCAAGTAGATTGTCCGGACGGGGCAGCCTGGCAAGTTTTGAACCCTGCATGATACAAAAAGATACTGATTTAATATGTATAATATACTAGCAAAATTAAATCAACAACTTCACCAGGCTTGAGATATCTCACAAAATAAAAATGTATTTTTGCCTCTGACGAGAAATATATATATATATATCACGTGAAATCAGATAAATTTAAAACACAGTAACAAGTAACAACCCTATTATAGATTTACCTCACGGCAATGATAGTTTGGACCAGGAAGCTGAGTAGAATAGAAAGTTATTATCCGAAGAAATTGACAAGCCTGGAGCAAACAGACACAAAGCAACTATCAGAAAGATGTTGGAATGATACTCAATAAGTCAATACATTTCAAGGAGAATCAATTAAACGTGACTGATTGCCAGAAATCCCTCTCAATATATGAATGTAAAATATGTAGATTTATAACTTCACCTATAAAAGGGTAAATATAGGTTGACTGAGTACACATATGGATCATAATTTCGAGTTGCTGAATTATCACAACAACTATAAAAAATTACAAAAATTACAGAAAGATGTATACACGTGTAGTTATTACATGTAGCATAGTAATGCGAGCATGTATATACAATTAGTTACTTTCCATAAAAAAAAAAATGATGCATAAAGCTGATTCTTTTAATAAAATAGTTGTTGCTTTATAAAAAGAAATAAAAACATGTAAATGTAAAGTGGTTACAAACTGGTTCTTCATCAACTAACTGGCATATTACAAGTCTTAACCCATAAATAGATAGGTTATTTGATTTTGACCGTTTAGTAACTGGTAAAAAATTTAACAGATTTTTAGGAAAACAACACATCTTCCAAATCAGTAACTTATTTTACAAATCCATCATTTATACAACTAGACTTGAACTGACACAAATAAGTTCAAAATTCACAAGCAAAACAATAATTCGGAATGCATGAAAGTATTCCCGACTTGCACTCAAAAGTCTCAAATACTGTTGTCACTGATAGCTTTCATGTTCTTCACAAATTTTCTCATCAATCATCTTAGTAAGCCCCAATCATTAATCAATTCAATCCCTAAATTGTTCAAAACATAAATCAACATTGTAAATACGAAAAGGCACTTACAGTTAAACACGCCAGAACCCTGCACCACAGTAGAACTGTGTATATCTTTTTGTTCCTGAAAATGAAGGGATGGAAAGTCCACTGCACCACAACATAATCCACATAAGGGAAAATGAGATTGGAAAGCTTAAATGAGGGCAAAGGAATGAAAAATACAAAGATTATTCACTGGACAAAGTTGCAACATATTCTGTTATCTGGCTACTCTTATTTGCTAAAAAGTATTAACAGTTCCTGGAAAATTATCCAATCTATGTAATAATGCGAGTGACTTGCGACTCCTATTATAGCATTATATGCGGTGTCAAGAGACTGACTTATTTGTGTAAATCCACACCAATTTAACATTACTACTTGTGTCAAGATCCTCAATCTGTTCAACTTGTTTTATAAAAAAATGGTAGTTTCATTAAAAATAAAGCCAATGGGGGAAAAAAAAAAACTTGGTTATACATTCCTACATAAAGAACAGAAACTATCTAAAAATTTCCACCGAAAAATATTATAACCTAGCATTCGAGAAATAATCGATTGTATAACATACTTTATCCGATCTATATTTATGTGTAGAAACCATCTAACAAAAGAAAACTCACCAAGACGAAGGATAGAAAGATGAAAGTAAAAACACTCTCACTTATGTAGGCCTTCTCTTGCCCAAGCTCCTGCAATAACACAAGCTTAGATTTTTAAAAAGATGCACAATGGTAAACAGTTCATTTCGCATGAAGGCATAAAGGCAGGGAAAAAGAAGAAAATACGGACCGGAAGAAGAAAGAACCCAACATCCTGAAGAGTTGGTCCTGGCCGATGTATATAGTGAACTCCTCGAGCAGCCAGCCCGTGAATGTACTGAAGAAACGAGAGAGATATTTCACTGTTTAGGCATCAAATATGAATAACATCATGAAGAAAAACCAAGGAAACAGAATTAAAAATAGTAATAGTTATAATTCTAATAGATATATAAACCAATATATAAAACAGTATGTCTAACAACTTCACATTCAATAAAAATTGTGAAAAAAGTAAAACAGTGAAATATATGTTCTTTCAGCCACTTTCACGAATGCACTGTGACCTGCTATAGTCACATTCAATGTAATTAAAGGATGTATCACCATGAAAAATCAGGTTTCAGAACATGCATGTTGAAGTGTTATTCCACCTTAAATGCAGAAATATCAATTGGACCCTAACTTACAGAATGCTCACTGAGCAAGTTGGAGGAGTAGTTTATTCCGTCCTGAACAATTTAATCTATAACAAACAAGTATCACACCCTCATGCAATAGAAATGCAAACACCAATCACTTTTCACACAACCAAAATTTCTCCATTAAACCATATCATTTGCATCAATTTAGCAAAATAATGAACAGTTGAAAAAAACATTACATCAAAAATCACTTGATCAGAACTATAATTCAACCAAGGGCAGCTATCTGACTTGATAGTTACTCTCGAGATTCCAATGTAACCGTTCTAACGGGTTATGCTTTTCTTTTGACAAATTCTAATAAACAAGCTCAAACAAAAACAATATATAGCAAAGCCAAAAACTTCAACACAGACATGAAAAGACTGTGCATGACTATAACTTCGCCCTAAAATTTGAATATAGGCGTCGGCAGGGGAATAACTTGCATCAACATGATTAAAAGAGAGCAGCATCCAAGAGATGCACACACAGATCCTAATCCACTTATTATAGCAGGAAGGGAAAAAAAAAAAAAAAAAAAAAAATCAATCCAGAAAAGAGCCAAGTGATCTTCTATCTGAACAAGGAAAAATGGAAAACATCGTATATTATTAGACAGATTTAAGGGCAAATATGAACCTGACATATGAGACCAGCAAGAAGATACTTCCAATTCTCGATAAGAAGGTTGAATTCTGTTGTTGTCTCTGCACAAATTTTCTTCCATAGCTTTTCACCATAACAAGAAACCAAATCAATGAAAAGCCACGAAATAAAGCAAAACAGAGAACTTCCTTTACGCATAAACAAAAAACAAAAAGAAAAGAGGAATTAGAGAGAAGAAAGACGAACCTTTGAAGCCTCGCGACGAATGTAAAGCGACATCTTCTTCGGGGTTGAAGACCAGTGCCATATTACATCACAGACCAATTAAGGTCAACATCATTCATCACAAATCTCTCTCAGAACCAAATATCATCACACTAATCACAACTTCAAATAAAACAAATCACCAAATTTCAGCAATCAAGGGCGTAATATCGGCAGAATCAACAATTGGAAGCGCGATCAACACAATGAATCGATGAAACCTAATCGCAGAGATCGAGAAATTCACAAGCACAATGGCTTTGAAATCCTGAAATCTGAGATTGGAGCACAAAATCGGTTCGAATGGCAGTCGAACACCGCTACTCTATGAATTCAGTCCTCCTCTCTCTCTCTAAAACTCTCTCTGAAACCCTTTCTAGAAGTATCCGCTCTCTCTCTCTCTCTCTCTCTTGTTTGATTTGTGTCTCCTGTGTCTGCTGAAACGCGAGTTGAACACGGAGCGATAGTTCAGAGAAGGAAGATAAAAAGAGGGCTTTATTATATGTATGAAAGATTGCGCTACGCGACCCCCTGCGAAAAGTGGAGGAAAGAGAG
>JAOTQH010107869.1:0-16040 GCA_025631255.1 Cornus kousa | reverse complement strand
TGTCAAAAGAGACTTAAAAAAAAAATAGAGATAAAGAGAGGAAATCTAAAAGAGAAGTTGTGCCATTTAAAAAGTAATAATTATTTATTTGTAAAGTTATGATTAAAATTGTCATTTCATTTAAGATTGTATTACAAATGTTGAAAAGTGGAATGCGAATATCACCCTCCCTTTAAAAATATAATAATAATAATAATTAAGTCTCATAATGTTACTTATTTTGGCAAATCCAAAAAGAAAGAAAATAATATATTCCAAGAAGAGATAAGAAAAGGTTAAAAATTTATATTTTTAATAAAGTGATAATAAATAATAAAAAAATATGAATAATCATCAAATTTAAAACTTAATGGATGATGATAATCTACCATTTCACATACATTTATTACATAAATGCCATTCTTACTTTCCGTCCCTTCTCCACAAACCTCTCTCCTCTCTTCCACCACCACCACCACGTCACCATTCTAGAATTAAGGTTTTAACAAACTACCACCACAACCATCATCACACTCCGTTCAATCCAAGCACTCAAGAGACCTTCATCGTCTATGTACTTGATTTGCAGGGGGACACTGTAAGTCCACCGGTGAGACGGTTTCATATTAGTGCCATGTTGGTTCCTCATCTAGCGAAATCGACAAGACACCTTGTGCTGAGGTGCTGAGGTAAAGATAATTGGACTTAAATGAAATGTTTAAAAGGTTTATTTAAATGGATGATTTGACTGAAATGGAATGTTTAAATATACGATCCTGAACTAAACATATTTAAATGGAATATTGTTACCTTTGTTTTGGAATAAGAGAATATCTTGTTGGAGAAAACATTTAATACACCTTGAAAAAAGTAAAAATCTTTTTTTTTTCAAATTAAAAAATTATTTGAAAAAAAAAAAAAAAAATCCATTACAATTTTAGAATAGCATGTATAGGTATAGATAGATAGAAATACACACAGATTCAATTTTTTAATTTTGTGACTATTCATCCCTTTGCCCTTTAGAACATTTTGTTTTAAGTTTGGTTACTAAAATTTTCAAATATTTTTCCTTTTTAAATTCATAAATGAATTTAATACCTCAAATTCAATGACATAATGTTTTATATTTTTTATTTTTTATTTTCATGAGGAATATCTTCTAAAGAATTGAACCATCCACCTTTTTATTTTGATAGTCTTTGCGTTCTAGGAGGGGAAAATTTGTGCATTTCAAAGGGAAACATCATGTCAAGGTTTAAATCCTCTGGAGTGCAAACTATTCTTTGAGGGGTTGTGATTAGGGGTGGAAATTCGTGTTCATGGGTCATAATATTGTCAGTGTCGATGTAAAGGTATTTTACTAAATAGGTAAAACCAAACCCAATCTATTTAATAATCGTATCAGGAACCTCAACACTAATCCGACCTGTTTATTAAACGGGTTAACGTGTTGTTAACCCGTTTAGTGACCTGTTTATCAAAACGAGACATTTTATATCTAATCAAATAATAAATACTAAAAAAATTTTGTCACAATTAACTCAAAATTTTAAAATAAGAAGAAAAATTATAATGCGTAGTCAAGATTTATGTTAAAACAACTTAACTGTGTAATTGGGTTTAAATAGGTAACATATTACATATGTCATATTCATGATTATGACATGTTGAGTTAAACGGGTATAAACGGATTATACGTGTTGAACCCCTTCAACCTTAACCTGACACATTTACATGATTAACCCGTTTATGACCCGAACTCGTTTAAAGTCAACCCAAAATCGCTTATCTCGTGTCATGTTCGAGTTGTGTTAGCAAGTCGTGTCGTAATTTACTACCTCTAGTTGTGATTATTAACTAGAAAAAAGACGAGAAAAAATACATTTTGACAATGGGCCTCTTTTCTTCTTTTTTTTTATTTTTTATCCCTGTTTTATTAAAATTTTGTTAAAATTACTTCCAAATTTTGTTAAATCAACTTTCAGGAGTGTAGTGTGCAAAAAAAAAAAAACAAAAAGAAAAAAACAAACAATTAGAATCATGGGGCTTGTTTTGTTCAATTTTTTCATGTTTTCTCTTTTCAGACAAATAAAATTAAAAAAATCTGTGCAAAAGAATATTTTAACTTATTTAGAGCGTTCAATTTTCTAAAACAGTTTCTAAAAATTGAAAATATTAATAATAAAAAAAATGTATAAAAATCACTTTAATTGAGAGTTTTGTATAACTGTTTTATTAAATCTCGATTACAAAAATAAATAAATAAACCTATTTTTAAATACTGAACGAGCAACAGTCTCGGCTCCAAAATTTTGAAACCATGTTGTATCAGGGCAAAAAGAAATTTTAGTTAAGACTGGAAATCGAATACGATCATATACCATCAATCCATTTCTCGCAACATGAAAACCCAAGCACATAAAACACCATTTAAACACCAACCCACCACTACAGAACCATTACTCACTCTGGCAACCCTCCATTTCTTCAGTTTCCAACGTTAACAACGCCAACAATCTATGCCTTGGCAAAAAGTGACACCAATGTGGTTAAATACACCAACCATTGCATTCAAACTCCAAACCATAAAGTTCCCCTGTGCAGATTCAAACGGAAAAACTCCCGTGTGCAGTCTCATGTAGCTTTAAACATAGAAAATAAAATTTTAAATCAAACGAACCAGCAGGGAAGGAATGTGATTCATTCCATAATGAAGTGAGAAATCATTTCAATGAAAAACGAACACCCCCTCGGACAGGCACTTTAGCTGTTATTATATTCTCTCGATAAACAGAAAATTAGCTTACTAATTAATGAGTAAGAGAGTCCAACACCATGCATTCTAGTACAGAACAAAGGATCAAGCATTTGAATCAGCACATTCAATCTGATGTTCTGTTGCCAATAAGATTATAAGCCAACATAATCCTATACATAATATACAAAAAAGGGGGTCTCAATTTCAAGTATTCTAGGTCTCCTAACTACCCTTCTCATTTCATTATAACTCCCGTCCTCGTCAGCAGTAACATTCTGGTATGGGGCTGGATGTGCTGGAACTCTTAATTATCTGGGACAAATATAACAAATATCACAGAAATTAATACGTCAATTAAAAATCGTCATATACAACATACAAGCGGTCCATATATACTGTGTGAGTGCGCGCACACTTAGATCATACATAGTAATTGTTGCCCAATACCCCATTCACAAAATAGAAACCCATAACGGCCTTCAATGAGAAATATGATCACTAAAATGAATACAACCTAGAAATGTAAAATAGTGAACCAAAAAACAGTAAGACTAACCATGTCAGAAACTAGACCAAACATTTAGAACAAAATATTTTGTTACCATTATGTAACTTTGTTACTGCCATTTAGACTCATGCTGAGGCTACCAAGGTTTCGTTGGAAGGCCAGAGAAGGTGGGGTGAAGCAAATTCAACAATGGTTCCATTGTTTTTTAGGGTGGGGTGAGCTGGTATTTTGAAAACAAGAGAAAGAAAGTGATCACTTATGATCTTCCCTTGCTACTGCAGAATTCATTGTTGTTCAGAGCCACTGGAGATGCTGGTGAAGGCTTCAAGTGAAGCTAATATCCAAGAAGAGGATGCAGAGAATGGGAGATTGATGGTTAGAGATAAGTTTATAGCTTATATCTAGTCTAGCTTACGGATAGGATGCAGGGTAGGCAGGAGAGTTAGACCAGCTTGGCAGGCAGCCACATTTTGCCAACAGTGCAGTAATCACAGAGAGAGAATAGGAGGTTGCTTGAGGAGAGGCCTGATTTGAGCAGTCAATCATCATATGTTGAGTTCCCTCCATTTTTTAATTATTATCATCATCATCATTATTTTTATTTATTTTTATTTTTTTGGAAATCATAGGGACTGCAATTATTGATGGTATAGGAATTTCTTATGCATAGATTTTGTATACATTCTGGGTACATGGCTGTGCCTCCTAGTTTTGGTGCTCGATAAATCCTATTTTCAGGATAATGCAATTCTTTCCCTTTAAAATTTCTAAAGCCGTAATAAAGCAACTAAAATGCTTCTTCAGTTTATCAATATTACCAGAAGAAAATGCATTTAATCATTAATAAATAGGCCCACATTCAGCTAACTATTGGGTCAACTTTTGTGTCCAACCTACCTAAGAATAGGTTCCCAGTCTTAGAACTATTAACTAAACAGAGTAAAAATGACCAATTTCAGACCAATAATACATTCATTCTAACATGTTTCTAGCCAAACGTGAGGAAAAGCAAAGGTCCGCCATAAAAATGACAAGCAGAAGTACATCAAGCAAAATGTTTAGGATACAAAGGAGGATACAGATGTGGATAAACTGCTGAAGCATGAACGACTTCCTACAGCAAAATTTTACAAAAAAAGTAAACAAAACTTTAATCAGAAGTTATTATTCTCTAAAAAAAAATTATATAAACTGCTATAGACAAATGACTAAGTTCACTTACCCCGTATGATGAAAGAAACATTTAGAATTTCTGTACAGCAGAATCCACCATGCTATCAATGGAATGCCTGACATCACTTTCGACTGTATCTCTGTCACTAATCTGGTCTGACATATTTGCTGCCAGAGGAGACATCATCCTGATAACTATCATGAGATTCAGAAGGATCGTATCGGTCCTCAAACTCATGGTGGATAACGTAGTCTGATTTGTGATCCCTATACTTGTTCCTTTGGCGTCTATCTTTCGCTTCTAAATTATGATCAATTTGCTCCCTTCGAAGACTAGTCCGCTCATGTGACCGGCTGTGACTTCTATCTGTGCTTCGTGGAAAATACTTCCTGGATACTTCCACATCATTTCGCTGACCTCGATTACTAATATAATCATCTGATCTGCCATTACTTCTGTATCCATCTGGGCTTCTGGTATACTCTCTATCACGCCTGTCCCTGCTGACACTTCTTTGATATTCTAGATGCTTATTGTGTTGATGAGAATCTCGTCTATAACGCTTGTGATCTTCAGGAGACTCATCATATGATCTTGTAAATCTGACATTATCTTGATTATGTGACTGCTCCCTGTAACCATGCAGCTGTTCTCTGCTTACTTCATTTGTGTTGGACATAGTTTTCTTTTGCTCACCATGTGACTGTTCCCTGTAACCATGCGGCTGTTCTCTGCTTACTTCATTCGAGTTGGACATAGTTTTCTTTTGCTCACCATCTGTAGAAACGTCAAGAGCAGAAAAAGGCTTAGATGTTCCTGCATCTTCAGTTCCCTTTACCAAGCAACCAATCCCTCCTGCTTCCTTGATTACCTCCGTGTAATCCTCTATTATATCTCTTAACTTCTGTTGTGGCAAAAAGTAAAAACAGAAACAAGAATAATTAGAAGTAAATGAACAAAAAGAAACAAGGTGTGACTAAAAAGATTAACAATGCGTCAAAATAAAATAACAAAAAATGAAAAGAAAATCCATTGTAAAGACAGAAGGAAAGTTGTGACCCAAAACTACAAAGAACGCAAAAGTTAACATGGGTAAAGAAAAGTACAATAGCATGTGGTCTAACTGACGTAATGACCTTAAAGTGGACTCACATAGTTGGGACAAGGCTTTGCAGAGTTGGATTGAGTTGAGTTGAAACAAGCAAAAAACTAGAGAAACCCAAGGTCGTATTTGTGCAGTTCATGGTTGGAATTGCAGCCTGTCTCTTGTCGCCATCTCAATTAAGTTACAATTTTTCTGCTTACTTGTATTTAATTATAATATATATTTTAAAAGTTATGCAGTTAAAAAGAGGTCAATACCCATTGTTGGCCCCAATAATCAATGGTGCATGAAGGGACAGACCAGGTGAAACCAACCTTTAACATTATTTGCACACGCAACAAGGAAACGCATAAAAACAATAATCTTCCCAGAATACAACCTGAATGATAAAAGGAGAAGGGAATCTAGCCAGTGGCCTAGCGGTATCAGACTCCTACTTCTCAAAGGGAGGTCAAGGGTTCAAGTCTCAGTGGAGGCACGTGAGTGAGTACCAACTAAGAAGGAAAAAAAAAATAATAAATAAATAAAATCTAGCATTTTGACTGAAATATTTATTCCTCCAAGAAAAGAGGGGTGAGACAAGTATATAAGTGTCCAATCAAGTTGAGCTAAACATATTCCATTACAAACGACATGCTTTGCCTGCTCCCTCCCAGTGTCCACTACCACTCCTGCCCAGAGGGAAGAGAAGGTGAAAAAGCACTCCAAAGTAGCACAACAAGCTTCTATTGCTTTGTAACAGTAGAGCAGGATAGCATTTTGCGCCAACATGTTTGAATTTGAGAGTAAAGAGCTCACTTGTTATATAAACGTCCAACCAAGTCCAGCAAAACATACCAGTGAAAGTGAAAACTAGGTCACATGGTATGGATAAAGCAATTATACTGGAAGTCAAAGTAAAAAATTCAATGTCAAATTATATTGTTTTCATTAGGTGGTAGGAATTGTTATATCTAGTTGGAGTTAAGTGGAAATATCAACTTCCAACTATATTGTTTTCATTAGGTGGTAGGAATACATGGGAGACAATTTATCTTAACTGAAATCTTGCTAAATTAAAGATTTCAATTTATCGGCTTTACCTGAACTACATGAATAAATAACAAGAAATAACAGACTCATTTAATTTATTTATTCGGAATATTTCCTTTCATTTCGTTTCTACCATTCAAGAAGAATTTTCAAGTCACATCACTAATCATGCACTAAATGGGTGCATCAATGGTGAACAAGAACCTAAACAGAAAAACAGCACCAAGAGGGAAGTATGATCTTATTCACATTAACTATCTGCCACGTCAGGAAAACTTGTACTCGCTAAAACCAAAATCTTATCCAGTTCGGAAAAACCTCTGCAAGTTATATCAGCAAACCATCTCAAGTAGGTTTTGTGTTTTTTATTGAACATAGAGCACCAATATTTGTGAAGATTGATCAGATCTCTGAACATCTCAAAGCGGATTATGTTTTTCCATTTTGATGAACTGGAAGTGTGTAGAATATAAACAATCTGCCTTCTCTATTCCTAAGAGATGTATAAAGTTAGCGAAACCTGAAAAGAAATAATTCAATGCTTGCTATTTTTTTCTTCTTCTCACCTCTCCAAGTCATGGAAAATACTGTTCAACCCCGAATATCCAAAAGCTATTGAAATGCTAGCGCTTGAGTTTCACTCTTCAAGTCCGCTATTATAATAAAAAGTATAGAAAGGTGAACTTTTGAGCCACCTTTCTATTCTCGGTATTACCACGTGTCATTTCTCAAGACAAATAATAAAGCACCACAATTTGCATGGGTTAAATAGTGTAATAAAAAATAAACAAAATAGTACCATGTGTCCCTGGAAAGCTCTAAGGCCAACCAATGTGGTGTCAGACTTGTCATATGCAATCCACAAGTATTCTCTCCAAACACAAATGATTGCAATTCTTGTAATTACACTTTATGTTTATTTCTCCACGAAAAAGATAATTATCAAGGAATGTGGTTCTCATCATAATTCTCTCCAAATCACAAGATGGGATATGGTTGGTACTTTATTCACATAAATATGAATACACAATATAGATTGGTAAATTCTTGACACATGCAAAAGTTGATGTATAGCATCAAATTGGCCAGAAATTCAAAAGACGCCAGGAAATGCCATGTCGCTTTTCAAGTATTGCCAAGTCATTCTTGGCAGCATGTTGCATGGACCAGTCTGAAAAACCGAGTGTTGATGCTTGTCACAATTGATCAACGTGAAAGGAGATATAAAAACCTTCCACTCATAAATAACCATCGCCTTCTAATCAAAACTTGACAATTGTCTCTCCAAATAAATAGACAAATATATACCATAAAGGAATTCAACACTTATCATATATCTCTCTAGAAGTCAATGCAACATTGTAACAACAAACAAACACAATTCTGTGAAGCAATACGAGATTTTGATTAAATTGAAGTTCTGAAGCCCCCAGGACCTTTCTCAATCAAGTTTATGCTCAAAGGCCTACAGACTCTAATCGAAGGATTCATGAAAAGCCATTCATACCCACCATCTTTTCCAAGCAAGTTTGAGAAGATTCCAATATAATATATTCATTATTAATTTATTATTGAACCTCTGGCATATAATCAAGAGTTTCCATCAGTTTCCCTGACGAACTTCTCACAATTCGCATGCATCTCTAAAAAAAATTATATATATATATATATATATATATTTGACCATTTATTTTTAGAGATGCTTACCACCAAAATAAAATTTTAGACCATTATTTAGTTAACTAAAAATAAAATTAATAAGAAAATGTTATAACCAAGAAAAGTAAGGACAAAAAGAAAACTCTTACCTGCGTTATTGTTCGCTTCACCTTCTTACCACGATATGACATTCTTCGACGCTTGTAATCCCTATCTTCAGCCAATAACTCCTCTTTTGTTTTCGTTCTATCTGTATCCTAACGAAAGGACAAAATGGTTTGACATAAAGGAGATTAGGAGTTAATTAGAACAATTTCTACTGCAATAAAGAGATGTTAAGAAATAAGATAGAAAGCACTAAAATATCTGTTAACGATACATGATAATAATGTCATTTCCAAAAGGCCATTGTATATAATGAAACAATCTTCTTGTACAGTTGCTTACGGTGGTATGCACTTACTCCTACAACAATGAATATTGACTCCTTCAATGTCATGCAAGATCATAAAATTTGACAGAATTTTTAGGGCAATTAATTGGAGGATTTCAGGCATTCCCAAAGCCAAAAATCAGACTGCCATGCTTCCAATAATAATCACTGGATTTTTTTTTTCTTCAATTCCATTTAGCTAGAATATTCTCACGGACAAGGATCAACCTAAGACTCCTTTCCACCAATTATAAACTATCGGCTCGAGCACAGACAGGAATTCATTTTGTACAAATGGAAGAGTTTCATAAAGCCCATTATACCCTGTCACTTTGTAAGCATCTACAAGAACATACCTGGTTACGGGAACGCTGCCAAAAAAGCCCATCATGTTCAATTACAGGTTTATAGTTGGAACGTTTTTGCCGCTCCTCATCAGCTCTTCTTGAGACACATGCGTGATCAGCAAGTCTACATGAAAAAAATTAACTTCGTGAAATAAGATGCTGCTGCTTCCTTTTTCTTTTTCTTGTTTGGGATTGGGGGTTGAGAATTAATTGAGAAGACACTCCAGACTATGAAATGAATTAATAATTTATTTCAAAAGTAAGAAACTAAAACATGTCTAAAACAACTGTGAAAAATAAATTCAATGGAGTCTTGAAAATGTATCTCAAGCAAATCAGAGATCTTGAATGGTATAAACGCAATTAAAAAACTAAACAGCATTGGCAAGACCAGTAAAAGAAGACAATCTTATAATCAGAATTCTTTCTAAGGATATTTTGGACTTAATTGCAGAAATAATGGAAGAAGAAAGACACATAAACTAGCACTTGCACCATAGACATAGAATACTTTCAAAGTGATGGTTATCTTGTCATGGAACCAAAACATTCACAATAAACTCCCAAACTACTTTTAGGAAAAACCCAGCCCTTGAGAAATTAAATTCTTTTATCTAAATAATATTGTATTGAGGAAAGGAAAAAATAAAAATAAAAATCATTGTTAAAAAGTAAAAAAGTTATACTTCTTCCTTGTCCATCTAATTATCTTCCGGAATGCAATGACTCAACACCATGATGTTCTTCATATGAAAATTAATAATTACACACACACATTTAGATGTCATATTACTCAACTCAACTCAATAAAGCTTCATCCCACTATTAGGAGTTGGCTACAAGACGCCTGTTTAGCCATTCCATTCAGACATGTTTAGATGCCTCATGGAGGTCCTAAAATTTTAACCTCCAAAGCACACACACTTCCCCGCAACATGTAAAATGTAGCACTTAATAAAACATCAAAAAAGGATATTTGCATTACTTACCAATAACCATCAACCAAATATAAATATGACCTCAGTTGCGAGGCTAACAGCCCCATATATGTGTCACCAAGGGCTATCTGAAAAATTATACTAGCAACCTAGAATCCTATTCACAATATAGATTGCATGATAAAGTTTTTGATAAGTCCCTTTCCTAAAAACAAATTTATTGATTAAAATAGTATCCAATTTAGTGCCTTATTATTTTTCTTTGTCTTAGGCAAAACATAAAAAGAGATGAATTTATAACTAAACAATATATACAGATATTGGAGAAGGTCAGAAGGGAAAATAAAAGGATAAGGATTATATCACACATACAGAGCCCAATATCGTTAACACAGAAATATTCAAAGGTTATACAAGGCCTTTCATGTCTAATAAGTTTTGAGAGCAAAAATTGAACAAATTTACATAAGGAGATCAGCCTTTATTTTTTATTTTTTATTTTTATATTATTTGATAAGTAAGATCAGCCTTGAATTTAAAACCATCTATCACATTCCAATGGTAAAGTTGGCTTCACCTCAGTCTCCAAGAAGGTAGAATAGAAATTAATATGATAAAGTAGATTTAGAAATATATATATATATATATATATATATATATATTTATATGTATATGTACTTATCAAAAAAATATATATATTTATATGTATATGATATAGTCAAAGTGAATGAGCACATCCACTACAAAATAGACATCTTCTTCATGGTTTCTCTTGGCTATATGATTCATCCTATTTCATCCATGGGAGAAATCAAGCTTCAAGAAATAGCCTTATCAATATACAAATATATAACTCCCAAGGAATTTTAATTTCAATTGTGCTCATATTCATCACTGCAGGAATTGAGTTCAAGCTTTCCTAGACCCTTCTCATGGAATCCTGATGTATATGGTCAATAATTCTTCTCTACAATATTCACTGTTCCTCTCCATCCAAATTTTAAAAAGTAAAGAAAGAAATATTTATATATATATATATATATATAGAGAGAGAGAGAGAGAGAGAGGAGAAATCAAAATTCCCCTACCCTCTCATAATTTCAAGGCCACATAACCAGGACTTCCTTGTTCTTGAAAAACAAACGAGGAAGTTTTCTTTAAAGATGCTTGACATTAGCAACTAATAATTTGGTTTTGTCAAATAATAAGTTATGTCAGATAAAATCTCATAAATTGGTATTTCTACAGCTAAAGACATTTTATCTTATGCTACTAAACATTGAAAAGTGGTAATATGGTATCATGATTATCATCAGTTGCACAAAAGAAAACAGAATAAAATAATAAGAGAGAAGAACAATAGTGAGAGCATACCGCTGGAATTTATGAACTGATTGAGCAACCCGGAATGCCTTAATTTTTCCTTCAAACAAGGACCTTTCATGCAGCGCAGCAACTGCAGCTGCTACTTGGGAAACAAAAATCACCATGCTACTAATCTTTTCACCGTCCATACCATTTCTTTCATTCTCCATACTTCTTTCAAGTGGCTCCTCAATATTACCATCTGCCCCTTTGGAAGCAGGTGATTCGGTGGCCTTTTGCGAAATGGGAAACAATAAAGAATTCATCGAAGCATTTAGAATGCACTGCTTAAGCATGTTAATTGCAAAGAACTTCCCATTTACTTCACCATAGAGTACAGAAAGCTGAAATGAAAACCACTTCAATACTTCAACCAACTTGGAACACTCAAACCACATTGTGGCCAAATTCAACCCAGTCTCTCTGTTAAATACCAAATCCACAGAACCAACAGCTTCCCTCAGAATCGCTTTCAAACAGAGCCTGAAAAGCAAAACTATGTGATCCCTCATCGGTGCATCAATCACAATACCATAATTAGGCGAATTCACAATAACCCATCTCAAAATATCACTCTCTTTCATTGTACACAAACACAAAATGGCTCGAAGAACACTGTACGAATAAGATACAGGATAATCATTCCATGCCACAATTTCATACCTAACCAACCATAACTCCGATGGAAGAAGCTTTACACACTCTCTAGAAAAACCCTTAATTTTAACATCACCACCGCCTACAAAATTTGCACACTCAGCTGATAGAGTACCTGGCAACGTAAATGTTGGCTTTGTACCATCATGATCAGTTACAGTAACAACACCTGGGCAATCCTGGTAGAAGAAATTCGAGCCAAAATCACAGTAATCATCGATAGAAAAGCAGAGTTCGGCATCAGAATCGTGAAGAGTTCGTACAAAACGATTCTGGCTGACCAATTCTTGGGAGGATTGAAGAGTATTGGGGTAGTTCAGTGAATCGACGAGTGAGAGGTCAAGAGCGGCGGATGAAGAAGGGCATTTGAGGGAGTGGCGGAAGAGGGACTCTGGCGGCACGCGGTGGTGGGGATTGAAAGGGCAGGGAGAGAGGGCGGAGGAGGAAGTGGCGGAGGGTGTGTGGAGGAGAGTGGAGATGGATGTGATGGTGGTTTCGGAGAGTTGGATGAGGTTTTGGAGGGTGGAGAGAGTGGAGGGGAGATCAGGTGGAGGTGGAGGTGGAGGTGGAGGTGGTGGTGGTGGTGGTGGGCTTTGGTGGTGAGGATAGAACAAATTAGGGTTAGGATTGGGGTAAGGGTTAGGGTTAGGGTTCGGAGGGAGGAAGGTGAAGTATGATGGATTGGGAAATGGAGTAGGGTGAGGAGGAGGATTCATGGGAACTTCTGAGTTTGGGAGTGCTGTGACAGAGAGGGTTTTAGAGGGTAGGGGATGGAAAAAAGGTTTCCCGGAAAGGAAAAGGAAAACTTGGAAGGAGGGAAAATCCTTGCAGCTTTTCTCCTCCTCCTTTCTTTTTCTTTTTCTTGTTATACATTATTATTTTTTATTTTTTATTTTTATTTTTATTTTTTGAGGAGAGAGAATTTTGGAAAAGAAAAGAAAGGAAAAAGACAAGAAATAATGAGAGAATAGTGTTAATTACTTGTAGTGTTTGGTTGATTAATAAAATAAAAAAAAATGATAGTAATTATGTTTGGGAAGAGAAATGAAAGAAAATTAATGTAATAAATTTATGATCATACCCCTTTTATAGAGTTTTTTTTTATAAAAATAAGGACAAATTTGATATTAATAAAATTTCATTAAAAATATTAATTTTAAAAAATCTACTATACATGTCTAATTATACCCCTCCAAATCTTTTTTTTTTTTTTTTCATCCAATGTTTTTTATCAAACACATTTTTTTTTTTGTTTTTTTTTTAATTTTATTTCCTTCCATTACCATCTTTTTCTTTTCCTCCCATTTTTATTCTACCAAACTTACACTTGGATTGCATTTTAAGGTACTCAAAGAATTTTAAAGTAAGGAAAATTTGAGTTAAATGCTTCAATCCATGTAAAAACAGATTTAAATATTGGAGATCCTATAAAAAGGGAATATTGGGAATCTTAAATAAGTATAACTCTAAAATTAAAGAAAGAAAAAATATAAAGGAAAGTAATTTGTTTCACTGTCAATTTCCGTTTGTTCATGCAAAATTTTAAAAAAAAAAAAAAACAAAACAAAAAACAAAAAAGAAGAAGAGTAAAATCTCTATTTTTTTTTTATTTGATAAAAAAATTAATCAAATTGTAGGGAGAACAATTAAGTTTTTGGTACCTCCCAAGGAATGAAAACTACTGCTATTCTAACTTTTATTAGGAGATTCAAACCACAAAACACAAGTTTATGACCTAAGTCACACAATTCTTAATAATAGGTATCGCTCTCACGCTCCAAGCGCGCTCCCGCTCTTACGCTCCGCGCACGCTCTCGTTCAAATTCTCACTATTTATGACATAATTTTGCCGCTCTCACGCTCCCGCTCTCGCTCTATGTGACTTAATTTATGACTTGATAGATTAAATGAGAATGATAACCAATAGTCTTTTTAGTTAGGTAATCTCGATAAAACTTATCAAACATTATCTCTCGGAGATATCAAGCTCCTATAAGGGTTCGGGCTTCTTAGTATCCCTCAAAATGTTTATGAGGTCTAGACAAAGGTCCCAACAAAATAAATGAATGATTGTAATGGACAAGAAAATGAGCAAGAACATTTTAGTAACTCCAAAGCACATGGGGCCGGTGCGCACGGGCCTGGATTTGTAGCCTGGGGTGGGCCCGTCAGGACCCTGCCTAGGGGAGTTCCCAGTTCCCAAAAAAAAAAAAAAAAAAAAAAAGAAAAAGAAAAAGAGTAGAAAAAACATAACAGATATGCTAAAAAACATGACACCACATAGATCTCCCAACTGTTAAGACTTTCCTTTATCTTTATCATCCTCCATATCTGCTGAATGAACAAAGATCAAAAAAGAAATTAATAAATGAGTTAATTAAAAATAAAAAATAATAATAATAAAAAACAATAAATGGAGCCAAAGGTTTTTATTGGGTAAAAGAAAAAAATTAAGGCAACTGCGTACTATGCAGTGAAAGATGATCAAATTTATTTTTAAAAAATGAAAAAAAAAAATTGTTGAAAATTGACTGAGATTATTAGCAAATCCATTAATTTGAGATTCTTTCTATCATTAGACAAATATAAATAAATAAAAACCAAAATAAGTATATTTAAACCCCAATGGGTACGTTGGACAATTTGATGTCAAGATCGATTCCTGATGTGGGCAATTCCGCGTAAAAAATTCAGTATAATTACCAATTACTGATACGGTTAGACCAACACAAAACAGTCCATAAAAACATCAAGGCCAAAACAAAGAGGCGTGAAAATAGGAGTTAATATTATTTTTTTTAAAAAAAACACTAATTTGAGCTTTTTTTAAAAACATAATAATAATAAATCCATATATATAAACACTATTTCTGAGAAATACAACCCTATTGGTAAACCATGTATCCACATCTTGATTACCCAGCTACATTTTTTTTTTTTTTTTTTGAAAGGTGATTACCCTATTACTTAGTCATACGTAAATCTCTATATATTTGTGTATTTTGTGTATTTTCAACGCAATTTTCATTGAGAGTTGATTGCTACCAAATCCATGGTGGGTTGGGTGCGCACCACCGGTGAGGAAGTCGGAGAATGGTGCATCCCTGAAAGACTGCTACTTTAATGCCCTGCTTCGTCACAAACCCACACTACTGGCCAGGCAAAATTTTCATCCCATCGTTAGGTCAGATTGGAGCGTTAAAACAGACCAAAATTTAAAATAAATCACTAGAGTTACCATTTTCATCACTCTGTCTTCTAGAAAAAATATTCCACCTTCCCCACATAATTACCATATTTTGAATTGTCATTGCTGGGGAATTGAGGATTGATTTTCCATATGTGCTATATCATTTGCTTATATATTGTACATACAGGTTTAGGGTTAAACCATAAACAATATTCACGCCATTTTCTTCATTCGTCGTGTTTGCACCCTTAAAATAATTTTTGTTATCATGGGTCATTTAGCAAAAATCAAACTGAGCAATTGATGCAACAGGTGGAGTAATTTCGTAAATTAAAATGACTATAATTGTTCGGTCTATTGTTGCATATGAAATTTGTTACAAATATGAATGAGTAAGGAAAATGCTGATTGATTCTTTAACTCTCTGTTTGGAATCAAATCCTTCGGGATTTGGATTTAAAACTGGAAAAGGAATTGGATTGGAATTAAAATGGAATTTCATTTATGTGTTTGGAATAAACCGAATTCTAACTAAATGAATTACCTTTTTATGTTTGGATGGAAAAAGGAATTGGAATGAAAATATTATTTTTTACCAATTTATCCTTATAGAGAGATGTGTATACGTATATTTGCATTAATTTACTTGCCTAAGAGCTAGGACATATATTGGTACTTAAACCATAAATTTTATTTATAATAATTTTGGCAACTTAAACCAAATAGTATGAAACAATATTTTAATATACTTCTTTTCCTCTTAAATTTTTTATTACTATTATAAATATACAAACAATAATATGTATAATTACATGATGTTTTGTTACCACATATATATATATATATATATATATATATATATATTTAAAAAGAATGAAATAAGTCAATTTGG
>JAOTQH010107551.1:0-16042 GCA_025631255.1 Cornus kousa | reverse complement strand
CTCTCAACTCCACATACGTCTCGCTCTCCGACCGCGACACCGATCTCATCCTCACCAACCGACTACAACTCGGCCAGTTCGTCTATGTCGACCGCTTCGACTTCGATTCACCCGTCCCTAGGGCGTGTGGCATTCGCCCAATTGCGGGCCGCCACACGTTCGTTGGAAGTCCTGAACCGCTCATTGCCCGCATTTCGGCCTCCAAGCGCGAGTTTGTGATTCAGCCAGTCTCGGATTCAGATCAATCTGTAGATCCAATTGCGATTTATCTTTCAAGCAAGAACCTAGATCAAACCAAAAATGATGGTAAAGAATCGAAAATTGAGGCAAAGAGTGAAAAACCGAGGACAAGGCAAGTTCTTGCGTCCAGGGAAAATGTTTCAGTGGAGAGTTCGGATGAATCGAAAGTTTCTGATAGGCCTCAGAGGTTTTCATCGCCTGCAGCTGTGAGGCAACAGAGGTCAGTATCGGTGGGAAAGAAGAACGCCGCAACTGTGGAACGAGACCCGTCGCCGGTGGGGAAAGCAAAGCGGTCCTCATCGCCAGTTCCATCAAAATGTGTGGTTCCGAGCTTGGTTGCAGCTCGTGAAGAGAATCGAAAGATATCAAGGGAGCCGGCGATTGTAGTGCCGTCAAGGTATAGACAACCGTCACCTAATGGGCGGAAACAGGCCTCACCTAACACGAGAAGGATGTCTCTTTCTCCGGGAAGGAGATTGTCCAGTGGAATTAAGGTTTCGCCTGTTGTTGGGGCTGCAGATTCTGCTGGTAAGAAGAAGATGGCGACAATAGTTGCGGGGATTTCAAAAGTTTCCGAGGCTCTTGTTGGGTCTGCAAAGACAAATAGAAAGAGTTGGGATGAGCCACCCACAGGGGCAGCCTCCGTTGAGCAGAAAGATAAATGTGTCACAAAAAACAAGCCGGATTTGCAAGCAATAATGCGGACTCAGGTAGCGTTCCTTTGCATATTCTTGATCTTTATCAGTTTTTCTTACTTTGGGTGTGCTTTGACCCTAACATTGTGTAACATTGGTGAGGGGTTGTGGGATTTAAGTGATGAGATTGTTGAATTGGTTTATGACCAACCATCCTAAGATCCAAGATCTCCTATTTTTCAATCAAAGGCAATATTGTAATTCCATGATCAGATCGCCCTTCCTCAATCAGGACGACTTTGCTTTTGCAACACTGAGGAGCTTCTGAGATTAAGTGATGAGATCATGGAATTTGAGCTGCAATAATCATTTTGATCATATATTAAAATCACAGCCAAATATCTTAAATCATATGCCTAAAATGGAATACGTGACATGCAAATTTGATAAGTGGGACTTCAAGACCAAATAATTGCTCAAAAGAACTATTTCTATTATCTAGGATTAATATTACAAAAAAATAGGGGGATAGATGGTGATGTAGTAAGTTGGATTGGAGCCGGTGAACAAAATGGAGGCAAGCTAGTGGTATCCTTTGTGACAAAAGAATACCAAATAAACTAGAAGGAAAATTCTATAGAACGTTATTAGGTCATTGTATGAAGCGGAGTGTTGGGCATTGAGAAAGACACAAATACAACACATCCATGTTGTGGAATTGAGGATGCTACATTGAATGATAGAAATCACTAGAATAGATAAGATAAACATTAGGCATAGCGCCTATAAATGATAAAGTTAGGGAATATATACTTAGGTGGTATGGTCATGTTTCAACATATGCTTGATGATGCACCTATAAAAAGAGGAATAGTTGTTTATGTTGAAGGTAAGTGACAAAGAGGCCAACTAAAATCCACGTGGGATGAAGTAATTAAAAATGATTTGAAAAATCTAAATTTAAGAGAGGACATGGTGTATAATAGAAAAGAATGGAAAAAAGAATTCATATAGCCGACCCCATTTCTATGGGACGAAGGCAAGGATGATGATGATGATCTTACATCATAACCAATCATGTCATTTTTCATCACATCCAACAAATCGTGCCTCCTCAGTGCTGCTCTCGTCAGTCTTTTGTTCCTCAAGATTGAACCATCTTATTGAAGTTATCTTGAACCTTCCAACAAAATTGGATCCAATGTTTAAAGTATTTATCCACAACTTAAACTAGTACCTTAAAATTTCCAACAAAATTTGAATCTAATGATGAATGTACCTGTCCATAAGCTAAACTAGCAGTCTAGTACCAAATAAACTCCAGGCATCGCAAGAAATTAAATATTCATTTCATTATTGTTTGCACCCAAATTGATTCCTAATTTGGTATCCCATGCCATGGTCGCGAAGATTATTCTACGACCGAAATTAGTCTTTTGGACGAAATTGGTTCTACAGCCGAAATTGGTATTTGCTGCATGTCTTACACGTGCATAGTGACAATGCAAACTTATGTTTTGTACTTGTCTGCCAATTCTCATTGCTTCTTCTACCCAAACACGGATTAACCAATTCTCTCTCTTCCCTATCTTCTGACATAATATCTTTATAATTTTTTTTTTCCTTTTACAAAATCTTTCTACAGACCCACTTTTAGTTTTCAAAATCTTTTCACTATCTTACCTTCTCCCTCTACCTGAATCCACTCTCTCAGCAACGAACCCATTTTCTCTCTCTTGTTTTCTTCAAACGCCAACTTCCTTTGTTTCTCAGCCCCACTTTCCTTCTCTGACTAATACCCTCTCTTTCCAAACTTACCAGCATGGTTGAAACAAGAGGTGATTCCTCCTCATCCAAAGGGAAACGGCCATGGGTGGATACAGGAGAGGATCAGCGCTCCAAACAACAGAATGATGTTCCTACCACAGACCAACATTGTTTTCTCAGTTCAGAATCTTATCAACTCTACCTTCGGAAGTTTATAAAGCGAAAAGTCATTCTTGGTAGAGTTCTTACACCCTTAAGTGGTATCTTGTGGGGTTGGCTTTAAGGATATGTAAATCTGTGATCCCACCTCTCCTTTATTGTTGAAAATAAATTTAGAATTTTTGAACTATTTACAGCACTAGGATGGAATCATTTACTAACTTTGGACCAAACTTGTTATCCAACCTTAGTAAATCTTTTTTATACCCATCTCAAACTCAAGGATGACAATGTTCTTGAATCATATGTGAAGGGTAGGAAAATAGTTTTGACGCTGCTCTTTTAAGTGAAAATTTTCATGCTCTATCTGGGGGTATAAAATTTTTACCACTAATTGCAGTGTCTGCTATGCTGGCTTTGACCCTGCCACAACCATTAGAGAACTTTGTGGCAACCCTGACATTTCCACTACCTCCCCGCCCTTTGCATCCAAATTCACAGTAGAGGCCCGATTAATCCATTCGATTATTAGGTATTCCATTCTGCCCAAGGGTGGCTATAGGACAAATGTGGCCCACATGGATCTCTTTACCATCTAGTGTGTGTCCTACATGGTGTGCAGTTAAATCTTCCATTCTTAATGATTAATGTCATGAAAGACATCATCGAAAAGCCCAAGCATAGTCTTCCCTATGGAATTGCTTTAGCTTCTCTCTTTGCAAGGTTTGGTGCGGAGTTAGAATCAGAGGTGGAACAAATAGAGGTAGTAACTTCTAAATGACTGGATGAGTTCATTCTCAACCACATGCACTTCATGCAAGATGATTTGGGCAATTGGATAGGACCGCCACTGGGGAATCTGATAATGAGGATGATGCCGAATGTATTCCACAAGAAGATTCTGTGAGCACATCAATGCTTCAACAGCTAGTGAGTGGCATGTCTACTCTCACCCTTCAAAACTCCACAATCTTGTCTCTCGGGTAACCGATCTCTGCGATCAAGTTACTGAGTTGCGTGGTGATGTGCAGTGGATAGATACTCATATTTTTTTTTGATAAGATACTCATATTGAAAGGAAAGATGCTCGTTTTAACATCATGGATGCTTACATGCATGAGAGCTTTCAGAAGTGGCCTCCCCATCAGCCCTGGTTTTTCTTTTTATCCTTTTTGATGATGAAAAAGGGATGTGTTGCTTTATTTAGCAGTACTATTTCTTTTGGACTGTTATTTGGTATATTTCTCTTGAACATATTGCTATGCTTACTTAGACATATTACTCTATTATTCTCTTGATATTTTGCTACTTATCACACTCTCTAAAGGTGATTCCATCTTTGCAAATTTGTTTGAATTTTACTTCCTGGCACTATCTTCTGGGTGGCGGCAATATTTGACACCATCCGTTGATCTGCCTAAAATATTTCCGGGATTTAAAATGTGGAAGTGAGTCCAGCAACCTATTTAGATTTGATGCATGCATAGTTTGAATTATAACGCCGCGCAGGTGAATCTGTTAGTTTTTTTTTTCTTTCTAAAACAGTTGCATTTTTCTATCCCAGAGGTTCCCTTGATCTCCTTCAAGAAACTAGTACTCTTTGGGTGAACCAAGTAAGACTCCTATGAAGCTAATCATAGACTCTCAGTTGATCATGGTTCATTTTTCCTTGATCCAGCTCCAACTCAACCTCTCATAGGTCGTCTCTTCTACTTGACCATTACTAGAACTAACTTGGCCTATGCCATAGGACTGGTGGGTTAGTTTATGCATGCTCCTCTGACTTCACATATGGTGGAGCTTGTTCTTTGGACTCTTCGCCCTATTAAGGCTCCCAGGCTGTGGTTCTTATACCCAAAGAGAGGACATTTCCATGCCACTTAAGCATTAGATTAGTTAAATAATCAGTTTTTATTTGAGTCAATGCATCTAGCCTTTTGGGTTTTGTTTTTTCTTATCCTAATTCTCTATTTCCCTCATTCTCAGGACAACACCAAGTTCATCTGCTCTATTTTGACCATCAATTTCTCTCTTTTACTCTGTCAATCTCTCTCCAAAGCAAGCAACATAGTGAGAATTATATATATATAAAAACAAAATCAGTAGACTAATTTCTTGTCCCTAAGCCACTATGCAATAAACCCTAATCCCCTTTTTACCCATGTTCTTTCTGTAAAAACAAAAAAAGAATTTTAATTTGAAAAGAAAAAAAGAAAAGAGGAGCAAGATTTTGCGAACAGCAATAGATTGTTTGATTGTATAGATTTATTGTCATTGGTTATGACCTTATCATGCAACATTGCAAGAGATGAAAAGTGAAAACTCATTGAGAATAATTATAACTCTATTAAATTATAATATTAACTCAACTCAACAAAGCCTTTTTCCAACTACTTGGGTCAAATGCATGAATCCTATTTTTTTGTTTGGTTCTATCCAAGGTCATAGCTTTAGTTAAACAACATGTTATGATTGTTATCATATCAGCTCTTACTAACTTTACCTATATATATTTAGAACTAGTAGCCTTTGCTGTAATGTTAAATTCTTTCCTGGAAGAACCTCACAATCTTTACTTCTTAATCGATCTACCATTCTATTTAAAAGGTTGTCATTTTGGTTCATATTTAATCCACTTTTAAAGGTTATTAAATGTCCCTCTCTTTGAATTCAATTTTTCAGGCTGCTATTTCTAGGCGTCTAAGTGATGTGAAGGGTCAAAAACTCAATCAGGATGATTCCGGAACTGATGAAAAAGCAAAATCTAACTTAGCGGAAGGTTGTTTGGTGCCTGAGAAGCCAACTTTTGCTGCTCCAGGAGTCACTGTTCATGAAAAGAAATGGACGGATGGAAGTGTTCCACTGGATGCAGTCTCTACGGACCTTGCAAGGCTTGGGAAGGTATGGATGAACAGTAGCATTGCAAACTTACTTGGCCTGATGTGAAACATAAAAAATTTTCTACTAACTTGACACTTGTCAAACCTATATATAATTTGTAATGACTTGAGCAATTGCATTCCAAGTAGATGGAATATACAGATAACTAGTTACCATAAAGTGCTTTGTGTCATTTGAAGACTGAATTTGGATATTTCATGTTTGATTTAATTCAGGAGGCTATGCAAAGAAGAGTCCTTGCTTCCACAGCTGCTGCTGAAGCATTGGAAGAGGCCATGGCCACTGAGTCAATGGTAAGGAGTTTAAGGTAATCATCTTCTCTCTCATTCTGCAAGTACCCAAGGTGTAGGACAAATAATATGACACGGCATAAAATGTGAAGCATGTTCTGGTAATGTCATTTGGATGTGAATTAGGGTAGTTGATGTAGTCTGTGGGAGGTCTGGTAAAGAGACCTTCAATAGGTCTCCCGAAGGTACCTTGCCTATTAGGATCGTATATACTTTCGTTGTGGAGTCATTGGGTGATTACTCAGTGTCATGTGGTGGCATACTTAAAACTGAATCTTGCTTGTGTAATCTTTTTTACAGTTTGACGTGAGAATAATTCTTGATTTTTTTTGTTTCAGCATGTTTTCAGATCTCTGTTCTTCATCAAAGGCTGGGAACCCTTTACCCACTATTGACCGTTTTATGTCAATTTATGATGAAGTAGTGAATTCAACGGCAAATGCTGAATTAATTGCCAATATCCGCAGCTCTGACACGGCTCATGATGATATAATGACTGAGCATTCCAAATCCTCCTCTCTTTGGGTAGAAGCTGCTCTGGCCACTGATCTGGAGATTGTCTCTCTCCTAACTGATCAAAATATTAAGCCTCGGCCAACACTGCAGAAAAGTTTGTCAAAACGACAATCGACCAATGCACCTGCTAAAAACCATGTCATTATTTCTTCATCAACTCATGTAGACACTGTTTCCAGGAGATGGATAAGCGGTCATGGAATGAAAGAGACTGTGGAACTTGGGATGAATTTGCAACAAGAGATGCAAATGTGGTTTTTAAGATTTGTTGAGGAGTCACTAGATGCTGGTTTCCGGGTTTTAAACAAGTGTACTACTGATGGTGGTCTTGACGGTGGCCCAATTGCAGCAATCTTGTCACAGCTGAAGCGAGTCAATGACTGGTTGGATCGTATGCTGTTGAAACGGGATGAATTGCTGACAGAAAAGATTGAGCGGCTAAAGCGGAAGATCTATGGTTTTGTTATACAGCATGTTGGGACAACTGTCGAGAACTCCATGCCCATCGCTTCATCTTAATCTCCATGTGTCATCTTCTTATAACTATTTGCTTTGCATCATTCACTAGCTAAATGAGGAGGATTGCTATTGGTTGGATTTCAGAACTGCTAAAATTTCATAAAGTTAAATTTGAAGTTTTGCATCCTCACGTGATAGCTAATTTGCTATAGCATTTGCTGTATGTGTGTTTCTCTTATTCCAGGTCAATTGAAGCATTCAAGCATCTAAGCATTTTAACATGCGCTTGTTCTGGTTTTCATAACATTTAAAGATAAACATGAACTTAAAATTTGTTAGCATTAGGACACTGGTTTTCATACCGTTAGCATATATCATAATCATATTAAGGATTGATTAGGTAAATTGTGTTGTCACTTTCAGATGGTTCATTATTTTATCCCGTGATTGTACTTTGTAGTGAGTGGGATATCGGATATCTACATTAATAAGATTTTTCAAGCCTCTCCACCCACCCTACAATGTGTGTTTTCTTGTGTGATTGCTCTCTATTCCCAATTGAGATACGCACTAGACTGCTCATCTTCAAGAAAGTGGGCTCAAGGACTTTTTGATAAGAAATTATCTACATTTGTAGTGTGTGTATATGTAATTGAGAGAGAGAGAGAGAGAGAGAGAGAGAGACATATCCATATATATTGCGCAACCCACAAGGTGTTTGTTATTGATCCTCAGCCAAATACAGTGGGAAGATACTTTTAACAAGTTGGAGACATGAATGAGAACCATTCATTTGATAACCGAATTAGGCTAATGATTCAATCAATTATAAAAGATAGTACTCTGAAGGTTGGTATTGCCCAAGTGCATGCTTGTTGAAAGAAACAGTGTGTGGTGAATTGGGTTGGAGCAAGTAAAATGGTGCTTACATTATTTGTGAAGAAAGGGTGTTCATTAGCATTCATTACGGTAATACTGGGCACAATTGTATGTGAGGCTACCTCTATCTCTATCTCGTCACATAAGAAGTGCATGGTCAACTTCAAGTCACACTACTACCACTCCTGCAATGGTACCATTGGCGAAGGCAAATGCCGAATGGACGAAGAGCTGCTGCAGCTTCTCCAATGGATCCTGAAATAAGTAGGCGGCTACTCACGGGCGGGAATAGGGGAGGAGTGGCTATATTGGCGGTTGAGTCATCTGAAGCCGTAGGCGGAAGGTGTGGTAGAGGCCGACCAAATAGATGCATTACCGACCCAACGCACCACTAGAAGGTCGTTGCTCTACTTATAAGCACTGCCGCACAGGCAATCCACCGTTAATATAAGGAACATGTTTCGCTTGTCCTGCATCAGTAATGCATATTACTATATTAGTATTGATTTCTAAGCTAGTTAGCTAGCTATGTATGCTATTACTTAATAATAAAATTGTCCTGCCTCTGTTTCAAGTGATGATTGTTCATGTTTCAACAATACATACATATATATATGTGTGTGTGTGTCCAAAATGAATAATGTATAGCTAAATATATATATCATTTATGTATGTGTGTGGGTCTTCTTCTCTATAATTTTGGTGTTTGGATTTCACCTAATACATAGATAAATTGTAGATTTTTTAGAAATGACAAAACACCTTGTACCGTTGTGTAATTTTAGCGTTTAAAACATTTATAATAATGATTAAATGATTTTGGAATGAAAATAAGAGTCGCAACTGAAAACTCACATGTTGGTAGGGCGGGATAAAAAAATGTCACCCAGTCCGTTTATACTATTTAATTACAGTATTATTTTACTCCTATAATTTATTTTATATTACAATTGTACCAAAAATGATTGGGTCATACAGGGGACGGCAACGGGAGGGGTACAGGGAACAAGGAAAGAGATGACCACGATGGTGCATCACAAAACCGGGCTTACATTTTGGCTCAGTGTCTTCTTATCTCCTTCTATATCTGCACATTAAGAAAAACTGTCAGCCCAGAGTCACTAGGCCCAACAGCTCCTATCTCCTACAACAGTACAACCCATCATCAAGCGTTTTTCAATGCTAAATAGTCAACAATCGAACGGCTAGCATCACTCAAGAAGTAACGCCTTTCGTTATGATTTGCTTGGTACGTTCACATTTTTCGCCTCATCACACCAAATAACAACGTTATATAACACCATATTACCCTTATCTCATACTTAGTGAATAGTGTATGTGTGTGTATATATATATATGCGTACACATACATAAGTGTAACTGTGTATAAGTCCAGAGGACACTCTCTGGACACATAAGCGCCTTCGTCTTAGGCTCGCAGCTCATCCAAACCCTAAAACGTCCGATCCTCTACAGTTTTCTATTCCTTCTGCAAAGTCTATATTGGTTTTAACTTCCTCTCTGGATCTACCTATTTGTTTGTCTTCATTTTCCCAACAACACTGTATGCGCCTCGTTTTCCTGAGAAAATTCCACTTCTATTTTGTTTCTTCGCGCTTAATTTGGTCATACTTTCCTTGTCGAATCTCAATTTTCTCCGAGATTTTCCCGAACTTTCTCTGAGATTTTTCTTTTCTGAGTAGAATTTTCCTATCAATCTGTTTTATTCTTTCTCATTTTCCCAGAAAATCATCAGTTATTCTTTCTCCCGAAAAAGCTCTCACTGTGCGTCAATCCGATCCATCTGAAACCCCTACTTCTCGTCGAATCTTTTTCCTTTTTCTTTTTTCCCTAAGAAGCAAAATTTCCTTTTTCCTTCAGTATAGTCTGTCGGTTTTCTACTTGTGTTTTGTTTGCTTTAAGCAACGGTGGCTGTGAGATTGTGAGATTGAGTTGAAAATGGTGGGAGGTGGAAGTAGAAAGGATGAGTCGTCGGTGATAAGCAGTACCAACGTGTTTGCTGCCCTTGGATCGTTTAAGAAGAAGAAGAAATCTGACAAAGAGCATGGTTCGTCCAAGAGCAAAAGCTCTTCGAAGAAGGAGCCGGAGCCGGAGCCGCAGGTTTTCTGGGCTCCGGCACCGCTGACGGTGAAATCGTGGGCCGATGCTGACGATGAGGATGATGATGACTACTACGCTACTACAGCTCCGCCTCCATCCGTTTGGAGCGGTGCCGCTGACCCGCTACTGAAAGAGGAGCGCTTGACTCCAGTAGAGGTGTGTATTTAAGTAAACTGTTCGTTTAGCATTCCGGTTTTTGTTTGCTGATTATATAATCATTTTTTAGCGCTTGGTGATGTTATCAATTTATCATTGAATAACACTCTATTATATGCTGTGCTGAAACACTTGTTCTATTCAATATTCGAATTTGTAATAGGATGTTTCTATGCTTGTGTGTTGATATGGTCCATACTTATTATTTATGTTATAGTAGTGTTTTTTTATACGTCTGTGCTATTTGGATGTGTAGATCCTTTACCTGGTTTATTTCTTGCATGTTTCGTTCATGCTTTGTTTTAGGGTGGGAT
Organism: Cornus kousa; assembly: GCA_025631255.1. NCBI lineage: Eukaryota > Viridiplantae > Streptophyta > Magnoliopsida > Cornales > Cornaceae > Cornus > Cornus kousa. Next base: position 5,605 of record JAOTQH010107551.1, on the reverse strand, counting down.
GTTATATTTGATTGGAATTTGAGGACTATGATGAGGAATCCAGAAAAAAACAAGAAGTTGTTGGTTTCTTTCATTGCAAACGTCTTATCCAACAATGTTAGTGCAGTGTGCCTAGATTTTGTGCAAGTAATTTGTTTCCTTACATATTGGACTTTGAATACTACAATGAGATCATAAGTCATGAGTCATGAGGAAGTTTGTTCTCAATAACTTGTGTTGGTTTGGCAATTTACTGAACTTCTAGAGGACAATCATTTTACTATATTCATTTATTAATGTTTTTGCGGCTTTGATATGTTCATTAAATGCATTACGATGAATGTGCGTGTTTTGAGGGTATGCATTTAAACTTTACTTGTATTGTGAATGGTTGTGCAGTATTTTAGTTGCCTTACCATTGTTTTAGATATTAAATATTTTGTTCATCTTAACGATATTATTCTCCAATGCTGTTTTGTTAGTTATGATTGTGGTCCCCTTGGACTTGCCAAATATTGGTTTTTATTTCTTCATATCTGCTGTCATATAGCTTGTCAGTCTCCATATATTGTGCACGTATCATGTCAATTTAAAATTTCGGTTGACGATGACAACTAATAAGTGTTAAGATTACTGGTTTGACGTAAATCTTCCTTTTCATTACCTTAATAGCCTAGAGATGGAATGAGGCTGAGAGCATGGAGTGTTAACTTTCAAAATGCCGTGCCACAGGAACAGCTTGAAAGTGTTTCTAAATGCAATAAACAGAGATTGGATTTGCACAAATGATCATCCTAAATTAGTCATCTGACTTTCTTTTTTCTGGATGTCTCATGGTGGCTGTCTTCTTTGATAACCCAAACTGCCTAGTGTTGTACCTTTTTAATAATTCAATCTGAATCCATTAATTAAGGTGAATTGGGAATTTGCTTTTTGATACTTGTACTTCCAACTTGAATACAAATGCATTAAATGTTCTATTTCAGAAGTTGGAGTTCCTAGGATTGGTAGAAATTATGGGACAATGGGAAGAACACCGATGTAATTTAAAGATAATTGATTTTAATTTTTTGGTAAGAATCAATGACCAAATCTTATAATAAAGTAACTCTAATGGAATTCTCGAGGGAATGGTATCATCTGACCAACCTCCCAAGAAGGTCTCCTACTGAACTTAGACTTTGTTAACTGCCCTATTTACGGCATTCAAGTCCTCTGAATCGTCCCTACCTGGTCCTGGTCTTTAGGGTCACATCCTTATTCCACAAATGAATTGCCTGCTGCAAACTCCTTTTAAAATTTGAAATAAGTAAAAGATATCACCTAGTGTTAGTCCCACCAAGGGAGAGGGTGTGGGGAGGGTGGACCAAGTACAAACCTAATATTCGGTCTTATTTTGTGTTATCAATCTTAGATTTGTGCTTGGCAACCAATCTTTTAGAATTGTCCCAAAATCTGAAATAAATGATATTTTAAATTATTTAAAAATATCCTACTGGCCGATTTTTTATTCTTCTTTCTCCCTTCCCATATGCATCTCTTTAAAAATATTTGCTTTTCACGAGCAATAATGTAACATCCTTCAAATTCATAGAGATAGGGGACATATTTGCATGGATATAGTAGGTCTCGCTTGAGCTACTTTAATGGTATTTTGTACGTTTTTTCCTTTCACCTGTATCTAGATTAAGATAGGAGGAGTTATTAGTCTTAGAATCTTGTTGGACCAGAATAAAGATTGTGTATGTTAATGCACCCTAGATTATTGGAGTAGACAGTGGCTAGAGCGTGAGAGTGGCTATTTCAGAAAATGTCGTTTGGTCAAGTGTGCACAAATTCTTTTCTTATAATATTATGCTGCTTTCTGTGACATAACAAGTAATTTATCCTTATTGGTTCATGGCCATTGGAAGTAGCGACAACTGTGCCGGGTTTATATCTTTAGCCATAACTCCTACTGTATTCATTGATATTTAATGGGTCAAATGGTTGAAGGGAGACAATGAATCAAGCTGTTCACAAGGCCCACTTGACCCTCTTTCCCAAGGATCCCAGATGATGGAACCTGGGAGAGTTGCCAACTCCAACTATTGGCCGTGTACGATCCATACTAGATATGAGTTACTGCATCCTACCTCCTCTATGTTCTTGACAGGCCATCTCGTCAGATTCAGTAGTTAATCTTTTTCACTTGTTAATGTATTAGCTATAACCTAATGTCAGCAGTGTCCAAGGTTGAGTGCTTCACACGTTTTTTGTTGTAGCTGTGGGCAGGGACGGAGCCAGTTAATGCCCGGGGGTGCATGTGCCCCCCCTGCCCTGGCCCCACCTACTATAATATATATACTAAGTTTATGTTTTTTCCTTGTATATATGAAACAAATCATATAATGCCCCCCCTAAATTTTTTATTTTCTAGAAGTATCTCTTTTAAGTTTTTATTTTACTACATATTATTTTGCAATAATTTTTTCTTCTTTGCCTCTTGATTTGAAGAATATATATTTGTTGTAATATATATATATATATATATATATATATTTTAACACTGTGCAACACCGGGATTTAATTTCTGGCTCCGCCCCTGGCTGTGGGCATCACTTTGAGATTTCAGCACTTTGGAATGAACTTTGTATGAGATACTCAGAATTGTCTGAGTCACATGTGGGGTGTGTATGATTCATGTGCCTAACATCTCTTTAAATCTTACACCACAAGTAACTGTTCAATGGGAGTGAGAAATCCACTCGAAGTATTGATATGCGCTGTTTGGAGATTACACATCTAGCTGTTGGGAAATCATTTGGAGGAAATGCATCTGCATCAGTACATGGTGTGACCCCCCACCCCCCACATACACAAAAAAATAAAATAAAATAAAGATGAAAGGGAACCAAGAAAGCAATACTAATAAATCTCTGATCTTTCTGCAAGATGGTGATATTTTAGTTATCCGTTGTAAGATGTAGTATGCGTTTCCAATATTATCTGGTACATGATTATAAATCTGTTAGGTAAATTCAATGTTTTAGGAAAAATGATTCATAGGATAAGGTAAAAATCCTTCAACAGCATGATAAAGTTGAGATCCGGAAATGCAAGTTCCCAATGAATAGGCTTGGTCATAGCCCTGCTGAACACTCCCTTCTTTCTTTGTCCCAGATGCTAGATATGCACCTTCTGTGCCTGCCCTGGCAGAATCTCCAAGTTTTGCAAGATGGCAACATTTGAAAGTTAAAACTAGATTAATATTTGGAGAAAGAATTGATGATGGAAATATGTTGACCCATAAATTTCACTAAGGGATATCTTGTCCAAATTTGAAAGAATTTATGCTAAGTAAAAATCATAGCAAGATGCATATTCACACTTGGTGAATTTTTATGGAAAGAAAAATAATGAGTTTGTGTTAAGGACGGTTTTGAAAATCGGCATCTAATCAGTACCTTTGAAGTAAAGATGGAAGGAATGAAAATATATACATATTTAAAAAATCGAGTTTGTATTGTTAAAAACTTTGGGTATTTGAAATCTAACCAAATATGTGATGACTTTATAGCCAAATTTTGTGAGGCAATCAAATGTTTATTTTAACAACATTGTTAAGCAATGATGACAACATAAATCACAATCATAAATAGTAACATAATATTTAGGTTGTGTCAATGAATTGATTATAGTCCTAAGAATCTAACATTAAATGCAAGCTTAGTTACCCAGATCTAGATGCACCCACTAGATTGAGTAGGAATTAGATAAAAAGTTGTGCTTTTCTAGTTGGCGTATGGATATTTTTTGTATTGTGTAATATTCTCTGTTACTCTTCCAAAAGAGAGACTTTTTTTTATATGTTGATCTTTTTTACAAATTAATTTACTAAAAGAGGGATTGTTATGGTGGCCCCCTTAGAGAGAGGTTTTTTTATTAATGATCTCCTTTTAGAGGCTTAAGCAAAAGCAAGAGAACTCAGTTTCTTTGACACTGGGTTCCCTTTGCCTGTGGTTTGGGTTATTTGGATGGAAGAAAGTCAACATCTTTATAGATATGCAAGCATCAAAAGGGGGAATGCAGGGCAGGTTTTTCTTGACATCTCTAAGGACTCGGTTAATAAATAAATATTAAAGATGGATTTTGACTAATAGCACGGGTGACGGAATTGCCGTGTCCTTTTCTCATTTGCAGGACAAGGCCTCTTATTGTGCTTGGGGGCCTTTACATCAGCGAAGAATCAGATTTAATTTTAATGAATACTCGTTTGGATTTTTGGGTAAAGCTTCGCATGGGGATCCATTAGACTTCTGGAGCAAATACAATGCTTGCCTTCTTTAGACCTTTTGGATTTGGCTCTACTGTGGAGGTGGATATTCTAGCTTTTTGGAAGGCCTTAAAAATTCCTTCTTTGGAGACATGGGTTGTCCTAGTGTTTGGTGGAAGGTGGTTGTATGCTTTACTTCTCTCTCTCTCTCTCTCTCTCTCTCTCTCTCTCTCGGGCTGGGGTGTGTGTAGTGGGGTTGGTGTGATCTATAAAGTTCTTGGATTCCTAGATTGGCAGACAAAAATTCCAGCACCTTATCCAAGGGAACCAACTATCTTGAACCTTCTTGAGGTCATTTCACCTTCCTTGTGGCATTGATGTTGGTTGTTGGAATCTATTAGGCTTGGCTTGGGTTTCTTTTTTCTCATTGCAACTGGAATCTGTTAGTTGAGCATTCCCTTACATTTCAGTTCGTACTTCTCATGTAATATTTTTTAATAAGGTTTCTTCTTTCCTGTTAAAAGATAAATATTCTTGAATGTCTTGATTGTTGTTCAAATCCTAGTTTTTTCTTCTTCTTGTAGTAAATCACTTGGAATGATTTTTTGCTTCTAATTTTTTTGGCATTTGTTCTCTTTATATGTTTTAATGGTTTTTATGTTTGAGATGGACTAGACTCTTACCTTCTCATAATGATAAAGTGCAATTGCTAAGATTTTTCTGAAGTTCCCCTTCACCTTCGATTAGATTATGGAATCATTATTTACCAGTTTTAATAAAAAAATATAAATATAATTCAGTATTCCTTAGATGATTAAAGTTACTAACTTGTGGATTCCAGGAAAGCGAAAGTGAAGATGAAGAAGAAGGTCTTGATGAAGTTGATGATGATAATGAGGAAGAACAAGACCGTGAACCTGAGGTACCAGTAGATAGAGAACCGGTGGTGAAGAAGCCTGCTGAAGCTCCTTTAGCAACTAAAGATTCAGAAAGGCAGCTTTCAAAGAAGGAACTGAAGAAAAAGGAGCTTGCAGAACTTGATGCAGTTCTTGCTGAATTGGGATATGACAAATTGGATGCTGGTGAACAAAATGAATCCTGTGGTAATTTAGTCACTCTTTATTATAATATATGTGCCTGTCAATGATTTAGTTCTTCTATCTTTTTTTTTCCCTCCCTCCAACTTTGGATGTTCAGTATGCTTTGTCTGCACTATCACGGTGTAAATGCATGGTTATTTTCTTAGCTTGCAGTATTTAAACGCTTCTCTTGAATAATGACCAAGTTTTAAGTCTCTCTCTCTCTCTATATATATATATAGAGAGAGAGAGAGAGAGAGAGAGGCACTCACTCACTCACGCACTCGTATAT
>JAOTQH010107441.1:0-16046 GCA_025631255.1 Cornus kousa | reverse complement strand
GTGGCTCATAATCCTTATATAGGTAGGTCAAATGTCACCCCCAATGGTCTAGGCTTGGACACAAGGGCTCCTCCAATGATTGTACTATGAGACAACTTTTAATGAGCTGGAAATTAAATTAACTCGCACTTGAGAGGGTTCGATCGATCTCACTTAATGTTCAATTGATCAAACATGGCTGACATTTTATCAAACTTTGGTTGGATCGATCTTTCTTGGTGGTGCCTTTTTGGATAATGACAAATCCGAGATATTTTTGAGATATTTTGGGTAAGAGACAAAAGTGGTAGGTGGGGTGGTACAAGAGGATAAGATCGAATATTTTTAATCAATCTAAAGAATGCTGGATCGATCAAATATTGTGGGATATTTGGATAAGGACAAAAGGCTTGGATCCATCTTCATGAGTTCAAGATCGATCAATGTCAGATCGATCGAAGATATGCTGTGATCGATCGAACATTGTAAACTTCCATCACTTTGCTTCATTTTGCTTCCACTTTGCTTCTTTCTTTCATTCATCTCAGGATTGCTTCAATTATGCTCTTATTTAGCTGAGTTATCTTATTTTGGGGGTAAGTACCTGAAAATGAAAATAATACAAAATTATTCTAAGGTAGGAAAATAAAATAGATAAAGGTTCTAGAATATCTAAGCTTAACGGGTTTAAATGCGCACTTTTTAGCACTCATCAATTTCTTATTTTAATTTGTTCTAATAAAGGATTAAAAAAATTATTTGGGATCGTTTGGGACTTTGAACAGACACATAGGACCCTTAACGGAGGAGATCGAAGCAAGCAAAGGTCGTTAGAGTTGGAAAAGATTACTCGCAACAGGAATTAGTCGACTTAGTTCCAACTAAGTCGGCTTAGTTGCTAAACGAGTCGACTTAGTTGGAACTAAGTCGACTTGATTGGAGAAGAGCCAACTCAATTGGGAACTGAGTTGACTTCTTCTGAGAAGAAGCTGACTTAGTTAGACTGGGATTTGGGTTTGACGTTTTGAAGTTCCAGAATTTATTTTAGCCTATTTTAATTAATTTTTATAGGTTAAATGGACTGAGTATTTTTCCAGAAAGCATAATGTACATTAATATGCTAAGGATTTGAATAATATGGAGATTTAAATAACTTATATGTTGTTTAATGGGTGTTTATACTGATTTTAATTGTTATATCAATTATAATGTATGTTTAAATGATTTTAAATCATGATTAAAGAGGTTTATATAACTTAAATGAGATGTAGGTTAATTACTTGTGATGCAAGTTAACTGTATGCTATTCAAATTATTGATGTTGTTTAAATAAATGCAGTGCAAATCTGTATGAATTATATCATATTTATTTTTGGATTATTTTGATATATATACATACTTGTATCATTATATGGATTTGGAAACCCTTGTTTGGTTATGTTATGGATTCATGCACCATTGTTAGGATATTTGAGCATATTATTAAATGGACTAACTAATAAATTAAGTCACATCTATTCGTGTCAAGTCACGGAACCCTGTGGATGACATGCCATTAAAAGACTATAGTGGATAGTTTGTTTTATTTTGGATATAATATAGATTAAATATATATATGTGGCTAAGTGTCACGATATGAGCTTGAGTTCTCAGGATCGGTGGTTAGGGAGTGTATATTGCTTGGGATGCATAGCTGGATATAGTCGATAGTTGTGTGCCGCAGTAGATCATGGTACTCATGCCCACTATGTGTACATTTTGCATGTTGCTTACTATCCAGGTTGAGGCCGCCCTATAGTCCAGTAAGAGTTCTTTAGCGTGTATTTATATATATACGAACTATGTAGTTATTGTATGAGTTGATTATGATGTATCTATGTTTCGGGTCTTTATTTGGGATGTAGTAGAGTAGAACTTATTCGTGGGCCTAATCCAATATTATTTTTTAAATGTTCGTCAGGTGTAGAGATTGTTCGTGCAGAGCAGAAACTAGTCTTCATCACTCTTCCGATGATCTACGTATGATTCTACTTTATGTTTTTTAAACTTTGGATTTAGTTTTCTTTCAGTTGGGATTTTATTAGAGGTCCACACTATATAGATTCTCGAGTTGTAATATAGAGCATTATTGGTATCAAAGTATTTGGAGGATTGTTTTATTGGATTGTATTTTTGGAGAATTTAATATTTGTTTCTTTTCATATTTATTATTTATTATTTATTTATCTTTTGTAATTCGTGTTCGATTATTACTTTAATTGTTTGATATTCCCTGATTTTGGATATGGACTTGATCAGCTTATGGCTTTAAAATTATGGGGTATCATAAATAATGCCTTTTTTTCTCAGTAAATATAGAAGAAGAATATCTTTATGAATTGAAGATAAACCTGGACACACCTACACTCACAAACGCATATTCGTGGAAATTGGCTAGAAATCATGATTAATGTTGGTTGTAAAGTTTGTGTTTCTTCCACTTCTGCATCTGTGTTCCTCAAGACTAACATTTGAAAATAAGAACATTAAAGATATATTTCTATATGCACAAGGTCATAGCTATCATGACTTTGTTTCGATAAATGTGGCCTACTTGAGAAAAGGGACATGTACTCTTGACTTTGTTGGAAGATAGCAAAGATGGTGCAAGAGGGGCAAACCCGAAAAGCGTGAGATGACATACGGGGAATTTTTGCATAATTTGATGGGGGACGAGCCCTAAAATTAAGGCACACGTGGTGATTGAGGCATCAATTAGCTTTTTACTGTCATGATAAATGAATGGTAATTGTTGCAAAGATGGAGAAAGGGTAATTTGTTTGTAGTATCACCGTTGAAGGTCTTTGGTTAATGGTATAGAGATATAATTATGTATGGGGATGTTGTATTTACAAATTTTGGTATAAAATCTAGTTTAGGACAAAGGAACTATTATAGTGGGTAAATTACACAAATATGCCTGTGGTTAGGTCATTTTCAGCTAGATAAAGATTTTGATTTTCATTTTCATTTACACTCCAAATTACTTTTTGAGCTCTGACACATACGAAATGAGTCAGTTACCCTCATTTTTTTTTATAAATACAATTTAATACAAAATATCTATAACATTAATTACCAACCTTATAACAAAACTCACCAAATCACTCTCTCTTTCTCCTCTCTCTCAATCAAAGGTCATCTGCCAAATCCATTTCACATAATAATAAAACCATCATGGATTTCGGCAATTACAATGCCACCACCAACATGCTACCTCAAAACCACCACCATCAACATCCTACCTCAAAACTGCCACCATCATCCCAGTGCAAAGTGAAATAATTTATAAATAAGTTCCTAATCTAATGTATAACACGATGTATACAGAGCCAGTTCCTAATCTAATCTAGTTGCAGTTGAAATCTATGGATTTTGGTGAGAAGCCAGATTTAAAACATGGAATCCCTGGTTCACAGTTTGCGATGGTGGTGGTGGTTGTGGAGGTTCATAGCGGTGACAACACTTTGAGAAACCACAACTACGTCAGTACTATGAGGACATAAGAGATAGAGAGAGCGCAAAGCGAGCGTAAGAGATGCAGAGGGAGTGACAGAGAGAGAAAAGATGGGAGACGAATCTATATGTCTGTGAAATTTGCAATAAAGGGTTTCAACGAGACCAAAATTTGTAACTCTATCGGCGACGCGTGAACTTAACGCACCCCTACTTTTGGTGCGAGTAGATCTGACGCGCCATCGTTGTCGAAGAGAAGAAGTCGTTGGTGATGGTGGACATCTGTCTACTGTGACTCTGAATGGTAATTCTCCTAAAACGGTGATGCGTTAAGATGACATGCAATGGCCGACAGAACACAACCCTCATGACTGAGTTCTGAGCCGGTACCGCCACAGTCCTCACCATAGCATAGATCCTCACCGTCAATGCCAGCATCCAGCGCCACCCACCTGCTTAGTCTTCAACTCCAAACCCCTCTCCACCTTAATCATGTTATATACATATATGTGCTATATTTGTTATCTCCATCTCCACCTCAATCGCTACAGCCGATTGCTGTAGACCGTTGTCGTTGTCGTAGGTTACTGCCACCGCTACTGTAGATCGGTGATGCCATTGCATATCTACGCAGTTGGACCACCAACGTAACAAAGCCCACTGAAGGTCAACCATCACCATCTTCACCCACAACCACTGCCACAGCTGACCACCACATCTGCATAACAAAACCACCATATCTACATAACAAAACCACCACCAGCATCCCTACCGCCACAACCACCACTGCCAAAACTCCATAACCGACGGTGATTTGGGTCTCTCCAAATACACGATTCAATTTGTGATTTGGGGATTAAATAATAAGGGGGTAGTTAAGTCATTTATATATAAAACAAAGTCAAAAGAGTAGCATAGTCATTTTACATCTAAAAAGTACTATAACATCATCAAAAACTGACATGTGGGATATAAGTGAAATACATAATCACTCCTTAAAATGATAGTGAAAGTTAAAATCAAAATCTTTATTTAAGTGATATATGACTTAACTTCAGGGGTGTCTGTGTAATATATCCAAATACGGAATATAATTTATTGTTTCAAATAAATAAGAATTCCCCAAATATAAGTAATAAAACCTTGGATGGTATAATCATGACCCCAAATAGTATTTATAAGCATTAGACATATAAGCTGGTTAATTGACTACTTTTTTTTACAATCTTGAAGCCCTCAATGTCAAGAAAATTGAACTCATTCTTCAAAATATTGGGATGTGGCATTCAATCTAATAATGAGAAGTTACAATTAGGATATAACAATTCTATATGAAAAATACACTTTTGTGCTTAAATCCTTTGAAGCCCGAATCTTCTCTCAGCCTAGACTTCCTCGAGTTTGACCTATGACAAATGACTTAGCTTAATTATAGCCTGGCACATACGTAAAAATGGACTACTTGTTTGATCTATATGATAGTATGTGGGTAGTGCACTACTGTATCATATCCCAACTTTATCATTGGTGTATGTTCCAAACGCGCCATTAAGGCCAAGCCTGGATTAAAAAGTAAGAAAATTTCTACTTAAGATGCAATTATTTTGCCAGAAGTCCCCTTTTTGGTTCCACACACAAAAGTGGTCTAAACAACTACGAGTTATAAAGTTAGACCCTTATGGTCGAATTTACAATGCTTTAAAAGAATTTACATCAACTATGTATTTGACACAAAAATAATAAAAGTAAGCTTCCATCACCCCTAACTATACTTGTGAGGGTCTGCCATTAATTATGACTCCGTCATAACTTGAAAAATCTTAATGGAAGGGGGTGAGCATAGAGGCTTAGTAGAAGATGCTAAGGCACCAACTTTGGACTCCCTTGAGCCACACATCACACATACGGGATAAAAGAAAATCAGGATCATACTTGGGATTTTCAAAGCATTTAATTCACGGATCAATCTCAACAATAGCATTTAGGCATTTCATACAAGTGTGCATAGGATGTAATGTAATGCCCCATAATTTCTCCTTCCAGACCTTAGTCTCAACCGACTCCAAACTTGGTCTTTATTGGCCCTAATTCTCACATACGCTCACCAATTTTACTATGATGGGATTGACACTATCCCTGGCCTCTTGGCCATTTGGGGCCTAGTATAAACTTTTTCACGTCCTACACCAGACCGTGCCCTCTCTAGGTCGAGTTAGCATTGGGTTCACAATGCCCAGTCCATTTCTAAATTTTTATTTCCTGCCCATCCTAAGATGGTTAACTTGTCAATTTCCTCCAACTTCCTCACCATTCTATAATGGTCCATTGTCCTTCTCATTTAAAATTCCCACCATGCATGCATATGCATCAATGGTATGAAAATGACATTTTCAAGTAAATTAACTCAACATGGCATTTCATTAAAAATTGAATACCATCACAACGTTTTCCTCATTAAAATCACAAGCATGATATTCTCACTTGATTGAATCACAAGCATGCTCTTAATAAAATCATATCATTACAAATCATGCTATAATCACCATTTAAAGGACTTTTGCACCAAGGTCATGTTATATACATCTTCAGCATGGAATTTAAACACATTCATACTTTATACACTAGCATCCTTTCATAATATTATCACATAGCCAACTTATTTCACAAATTGACATTGAAGAATGAGATAAGGGAGATCATAACAACTAACTCAATCAAAGGCAAAATTTAGAGCATTAAGAAACCTCTAGCTTCATGAAGCAAGCCAAACATGCCATTAGGCAACTAAACAAGCCCTTAAGCCTCCCAAATTTCAAAATTCCTCCAAACCCATGCATAAATGGTGTCAAATGGAAGCCCTTGTTGTGTAGATTAAAACTCCTTCTTGGCCTTTTCTCAAATTTCACTCTAGAGCCTTCAAATTAGGGCTTGAAATATAAGGGTATATGAGTGTATATAGATATAGAGAGATAAAGTAAGACTTAGAGAGAGAGAAGGTTTGGCCGAGAGAATGAAGAAGGAGGAAATGGTTTGGAAACTTCAAATTTGAGTGTGTGGTCCCTCCTTTGTCACTTGTCACAATTTGGGTGATTCTACTTTTTTGTAAAGTTGCAAACATGCTCTTTCTTAAACCATGCAATACCTTCCTTGTCCCATAAATATCTTCTTATAACCTATAGATACACATATACATATATGCATGTGAAATGTCCATTGCGCCCTTCTATACAAATGGCAAAATCAGGAGAGGTTCCCGAGCCTGGAAATCATTATAACTTTTGAAAAAATTCTAAAAATGACACCGTCATTTCTAATTGACTTAAAATAAATAAAAATACATTTCTAAAACTTACGGCTCAATAAAATAACTTAAACGGCACTCAAGGCTCGCGTGCCACACAAAATGTGGCACAAAAAGTAAATTAAATAAAAATTTAAAAAAAATGTAGAAAAATCCGAGACATTACAATATACATAATTTATATCTATATCTACATAATATATAATAGCAATAATGCACGTGCTATGCATGTTTTATGTAAAGACAATTACAAAAAAGAATTTTAAATTATTAACTACGAAAATATAAAAATTTAATTAAAATTGTTATATAATTATGTCATAACACATCCATGCGTGTGTCAAACTTAGAGAAGATAATTCATAAAAAGTAAATATGTAATTATTTATTATTAAATATGTATATACCAAACAAAAATGTAAGTACACATATTTTCAAAATGAAAAATAATTACTCATAAGACTTGTTTACAAAAATAAGAATGTAAATGAACACAAGGATTAATTGAGTCTTAAAAATTGTAAATAAATGAATTAGTATATATTGTATTAGTAAAAAAATGTATACAAAAATTTTAAATGTCTTTGACATTTTTAGTACAAATTTACATTTAATGACATAATTCCAATAAATAATTGTTTCAAGACCGTTACAACTCTGTGCGATGAACAAGTTCAGAGAAGACTAGTTGATTTACACTTTAACTTAGGTATTTGATAGTCCCAATCTCGTTTTTGGCTTTCGTTTTGCTTTCACAAATTAATTACTTGAAAGTGTTTGCCCTCTTTGATTGTTTGTTTCTCTTGCTACTATATTATATATGTTGTACTTGTGGGTGTAAAACATAATTTGAGAATTTGTTGGGTTATTTGGTGTGGGTTAAGTAGAAACGTTTTGTCAGAATTCTTTCTTACCTTTTTAGAGCAAAAATTAAATCAAAATTTGTTTCCAATTGTGAGATAAATGTTTTTTAAATGCTAAGACACAGCTTGATGCAAAGAGGCTACATATGAGAAAGTAGCGGTAATTGTAGAAATGATTTTAGGGTATCCTGAATGAAGAAATGAAGAAATGATTTCAGAATATCTTGGATGAAGAGGGGAGTCTATTTTGATTTTTTCTTCGACTTTGTTGGTTTGTATTTTATGGTCAAACATGATGATTTTATTCCTTAACCGTAAAATGTCCATATTTGATATGTTTCTTGAATTTGAAAATTAAGTTAGAAGTTTCTATACTTTTATTTAGTTGTAAGTGCGAAAAATAGGATTTATAATTATTGATGAACATTGATGTTATATCCTTCGGATTTATAAATTGGTTATGCGTCAGAATAAAAAATAAATTAAGATGAATTGAAGGTCTGCTATAGCATAATGCTTTGGTTTTTATACCTCATTTTTGTATATTTTTTTGATTGGGACATATTCGATTAAGTTATGGGCCCCTTTGATAAATATAGTTACTTTTGTGCTTTTGTTTTTACCAAAAAAAATATATAGATTCAATTGTACCTTTTTAAAACAAATTTTAAACTCTCTACACATAAATACATAATATAAAATTACATATATATAGAAAAGTACATATGGACTGCCATTAAGAGTAAGAAAAAATACATACAAATACATATGCACATACACATACGCAAACACATCAAGAAATGGATTAAATAGTACGTGTTTAAGGCAAAGTTTCAAGTCTCTACACATATAAATATAAATAGATATAGAAACATACATATACAATGCCTTTAAAAAATATAGGAGATGACAATGAAGCACCTTTTTGGCAGGAAAAAACAAAGGAGAAGAGGAATTAGTCTGAAAATATATTAACAGAATAAAAAAAAAAAAAAAATTGAGAATTTCAGTTCAAATCGAAAGTCACATCACATTGGGTTGTGTCGATTCCCCAAAACCCACCTTAATACACGAAAACTCTAACATAAATGTACAAAAAATATACTCAAGATAACATGACAGAGGCACATACTAAAACACGAACACCACACACTCTCGCAAGTTGAGTTCAAATCGAAGATCCCCATTTAAACTGATAAAAACAAAAATTTAACAAAAAAATGACTAAAAATTGACGGAGAAACAAAATAAAACATCTCAAAGAAAGAAACCCCTTTTTTCACAACTAGGGTTTCCAGATCTGGTAAAGGAAGACGATGAAACACAAAAATATACCATACATATTAGCGTTACGGTACCGAAAACAACACGAAGCTTTTGAAAAATGTTTAGAAATTAGAAAAATGCCTTACACTTAAATATATATACATGTATATATATAAAAGAGAACGAAGAAAGATTTATAGAAGAATCTGGTTGAGGTCCAACTTACTATTTCTGTTCACCAACATGATCTCACTGTAATTTTCAATCTTCAAGACCATTACAACTCTGTTCTATCTCCTTGATTATTTGTTTCTCTTACTATTGTATTATATTATACTTGTGGGAGTAAAGCATAATTTGAATTTTTTTTAGGTATTTGAAGTGGGTTCAAGTATAAATGTTTTGTCAAAATTATTTCTTCCCTTTTAAGAGCAAAAATTAAATCAAAATTTGTTTCCAACAATGAGATAAATGTTTTTGAAATGATAAAACGTAGCTTGAATTAAAGAGGCCACGTACATATGGGAAAATAGTGGTAATCGTAAAAATGATTTAAAGGTACCTTGGATGATAAGGGAGTCTGTTTAGGTTTTTTTCTTCGAGTTGGTTGGTTCATGATGATTTTGTTCCTCAACTCTAAAAGGATCATCTTTGATATGGTTCTCAAATTTAAAAATTGAGTGGGACTTTTCTATACTTATGTTTAGTGGCAAGTGTTAAAAATAGGATTTATAATTATTAACAAAGATTGATGTTATGTCTTCTATTGGAAAAACAAATTGGGTATCCGTCAGGATTAAAAATGAATTTAGAATAATTGAAGGTTCACGGAGATATAATGCTTTGATTTTTATGGGTCATTTTTGTATATTTTCTTGATTGGGGCCATTTCAGTTGGAGTTATTGGTCCATTTGGCAACCATATTTGCTTCATGCTTTTGGTTTAACCAAAAGAAATGCATGAATTTAATTATACCTTTTAAAAACAAATTTCAAACTCTCTACACATATAAATACAAAATAAAAAGCTATATGCATATACAAAAAATACATATAGACTACCTTTAAGAAAAATACATACACATACATATAAATATCATGTAATGGATTAAATTGTACATTTTTAAAACAAAGTTTCAACTTTCTACAAATATAAATATGGTAGATAAATTTGCTTCTAAAATTTGAGACTATTTTTTGGAATTTTTTGAAAGCAAAGCCTAATTTTACCTAACATGCTTCAACCCATAATAGAAAAAGGCCTTATAATTTTATAATAGTGTGTGTGTGTGTGTGTGTGTGTATATATATATATATATAACACGGACAAAGAAAAATTTATAGAAGAATTTGATCGAGTTCCGACTGACTATTTTTGCTCACCAACACGATATCACTATAGTTTTCAATCTTCAAGACCTTTACAACTTTGTGCAACGAGCAAGTTCAGAGAAAACTAAGAGAGTTGATTGGCATTTCAATTTAGATATTTGATGGTCTTAATATCATTTTCGGCTTTCATTTTGATTTCACAAATTAATTCCAGGAAAATATTTTATCTCTTTAATTGTTTATTTCTCTTGCTATTGTATTATATATGTACTTGTGGGTGTAAATCATAATTTGGAAATTTTTTAGGTTATTTGATGTGGGTTCAAGTAGAAATGGTTTTGGTCAGAATTCTTTCTTGCCTTCTAAGAGCAAAAATTAAATCAAAATTTGCTTCCAATAGTGATATAAATGTTTTGAAATGATAAGACGGAACCTGAATTAAAGAGGACATATGGGAAAGTAATGGTAATTGTAAAAATCATTTAAGGGCATCTAGGATAGAAAGTGAGTCTATTTTGGTTTTTTCTTCGAGTTGGTTGGTTTGTGTTGTATGGTCAGGCATGATGATTTTGTTCCTCAACTAGGATTTACAAATTGGTTCTACGTCAGGATTAAAAATGAATTTAGATCAATTGAAGGTCTGCGGGGCATAATGCTTTGATTTTTATGCCTCATTTTTGTATATTTTCTTGATTGGGATATTTCAGATTAAGTTATAGGCCCATTGGGCAACCATAGGTTCTCTGTGCTTTTGTTTTGACTAAAAGAAACACGTAAATCAGATATTTTTAAAACAAAGTTTAAATTCTCTACACATAAAAATATAGAATAGAAAACTACAAATATGTAGAAAGATACAAACAGATTGCCTTTAAGAAAAATACATACACATACACATCAAGAAATGGATTAAATAGTATCTTTTTAAAACAAAGTTTCAAGTCCCTACACATATAAATATGGATAGATAAATATATATAGAAACGTACATATGCACATCCTTTCAGAAATACAGCAGCAGGTAACAACGAAGCACATTTTTCCCTAGAAAAAAACAAATCGGAAGAGGAATTAGTTTGAAAATATATTATGTTACGTTTGGTGTACAGGAATGGAATAGAATGTAAGTGGGAATGGAATGGAATGACCATTCTCATTATATTATTTGGTTGTAAATATGAAATGTGTAGGAGTGGAATGATTATAACCATTCTAGTGTTTGGTTAAACCAATTTAAAATTTAGAATGGAATAAATTTCTAATTGAATTCTCCAAAATATCCCTCTCAGTAACAATAAATTAAATTAACAAAATGAGATTCTCTAATAATTTTTAAAAAATAAATGGTGGCAGTGGTGGTGGTGGATGGTGGAAAGCAGTAGTGGTGTAGGTGGTGGTGTTAGAAGGTGGCGGCGGTGGCAATAGTGGAAAGTGGCGTCAGCGATAGTGGTAGAAGGCGGTGTGGTGGTTGTGGTGGAAGGAGATAGTGGTATGACTATTGTGGTGGTGGAAGGCAGTGGAGGTGGCGGCGGCGGTGGAAAGTGGTTAAGACAGTGGTGGTGGAAAATAGTGGCGGTGATGGAAGGTGGTGGAAGGCAGTGGCGGCGATGGTGAAAGGCGGCGGTGGTGGTGTAGGGCGATAGCAGTGGTGAAAGGCGGCAACGGTGGTGGTGGCAGTGGCAGTGGTGAAAGACGATGGCGGCGGTGGGAGGTGGTGGCAGCAACGGTGCTGAAAGGCTACGGCGGTGGTTATGGCAAATAGTAGTGGTTGCGGCGGCGGTGGTGGAAGGTGGTGGGCGATGGTGAAAGTCGGTGGTGGCGGAAGGCGGTAGTAGTGGTGGTGGATGTGAAAGGCGGAGGTTGTTCTGGTAGAAGGTAATGGTGATTTTTGGATTTGAAATATGAGGGATTTTTGGAAAGTCGATCTTTTTTAAAAAATTTCTTAGGTATGGAATAGCCATTGCATATGTTTAGCTGTGGAATGGATTTTCCTTTGCGGATATGGATTTTCATTCCAATGAAATAATCCATTCCCACCTTAAATTGCATACCAAACAAATGAATACTTTAAATGGGCATTTCATTCCATTTTTACATACCAAACATAACATAAAAGAATACAACCAATTGAGAAATTAAGTTCAAATCAAAAGTCCCAATTCATGGGTTGTCCATTTAAACTCAGATCCACCAAAACCCAACTTAGCACAAAAAAACCCTATCATAAATGTATAAAAAAAATATTCAAGATAACTGCAGCACATATTAAAACACGAAGACCACTCCCACTAGCAAACAAAGTTTTGCAAGTTCAAATCGAAGAAAGAAACCCACATCAAATCACATCAATTCACGGAGAAGCAAAATAAATCACATCGAAGAAAGAAACCCATTATTTAAGAACTAGGGTTTCCAGATCGGTTAAGTAAGACGATAAAATACAAAAGAAAAAAAAAAAAAAAACAAACAACCATCCAGAGGAAAAAGAAGAGTTTACTAGTGCTAATGGTGTTGTCTTTAGACTCTTTACACAAAATTTTGGGGTTTTTTATGGGAAATGTTGAAACTTGAAAGCAAAGCCCAATTTTTCCGAGGTTCAGCCCACAAATCAGCTACAGTAGAATGGCCCGAAGCACATAAAGCACACAGTAAAGTAAAGTAAAAAGGCATCTATCCATCCGCCAAACAGGCCCTATGTTAATGCGTTTGTTTCTATTTCCAGTGGACTGAAGGGGCGATCGTAAATTGTGATGCTGAATGTTGTTGGTCGCAGTGGGTGGGTTAGGGATGTTGAATTCTGGTGCTGCTATGGATGATATGAACTTAATTCAGCAGGCGCAGAGGCATCATCATCATCACCTGGTGGTTAGGGAGCTCGGAGAAGAGATTGATTTGGAAATCGGGGCTGGGGATGATGACCCTTCATCCTTTGCTAGCACCCCTCTTATTGGTGGGCCACCACCGCGAGAACCGTCGTCTGTAGAAGTAGAAGATCATGACGAGAGCAAGCATATGGTGATGGTTTCTCAACTCTCCGGCGAAGATCAAGATTTGTCGAAGCAACAGCCTGCGAAAAGGAAGAAGAAGGTAGTGAAAAGATGGAGAGAGGAATGGGCTGATACCTATAAATGGGCATATGTTGATGTGAAGGAAGGGACGGCGAGGATATTCTGCTCTGTCTGTAGAGAATATGGTAGGAAGCACAGAAGAAATCCTTATGGGAACGAAGGCAGTAGGAATATGCAGATGAGTGCTTTAGAAGAACATAACAATAGTTTGCTTCACAAAGAGGCTCTTCGTCTCCAGATGGCTTCAAAAGACAAGATTATTCTTGATAAACCCATTTACGTTAAAGGTTAGTTTAATAAATTTGTTTTAGGCTTCTTGCTTGCTTCTACTGTTTACATGGATCCATATACTGTAGTAAACAAAATTGATAAATTGACTTCTCAACACTTGCCTTTTGAGCTTCATCAAGTTAGAGAACTATTAGGGCTGCTAAAATTTCCTCTATGGTTCTCTTAATTTCATGGGGAAAACTACAACTGCATTAAATACACACCATTTCTTTCTCTTTTCTAATTTTGGGGTTTTTTAATCTGCAAATGAATGCTTGTTTTGTAATATGGATACGATGGGGGACATTTTTTGTTGCAATTCTAAAAGCTTGAGCTTGAGGGTATTCACTTTCCTCTTGGTTCCCTCCATTGGGTAATTGGTTTTAATATGGAATATGTTCGATAATAGTTCATTCGGATACATTAATTAATTGGTCCTAGTGAATTTTGATGCTTGCTCACATATTTTGCAACTTCCTTGTAATTAAATTGTGTAATCTAAATTGTAGCACTTATGTCAAAAACGGCTGGATCAATAGTTGAAGCTGCGTTGAAAAGGGATCCACATGAAATTGAATTCATACAGTCGGTTCAAGAAGCGGTTCATGCTTTAGAAAGAGTGATCACCAAAAATTCTAAGTGAGTTTTGCCACAAGGTTGAACTATATTTATCCCGGATTTCTTCATTCAAAGATAAACATGTTTGTAGTGAACTTTATTAAAATCTTATCAAGGGGCTCCGTAATGTTTCAGTTACGTCAACATCATGGAGCGCTTGTTAGAACCTGAGCGTATGATTCTTTTTCGAGTTCCTTGGGTTGATGATAGGGGTGAGACACATGTCAATCGAGGCTTTCGTGTTCAATTCAACCAGGCTTTGGGTCCATGTAGGGGTGGTCTACGTTTCCATCCATCAATGAACTTGAGTGTTGCAAAGTTTCTGGGTTTTGAACAGGTACCATTATCATTTATGATGTTATTTTTCCCCACATTTTCCTATGTTTCATTGTCCAGACTTATGCCCAAAAAAAATTTCACTTTGTTTTCCTTCAATGATTGTCTCATGCTAATTCTGCCTGTAAAAGGTTCTAGAATAGTTTCAGACCAACGCCGGATTAACTCTGTTTTGTTTCAACAAAAATTGAAGCAGGTGTTGCCTTGGTTGCATCGTCTTGTATTTGTATGTTTATACATTTCCCTTGGGATTTCTTCTTTTATTCTTGTCAGTGGTTTGTTTGTTTAGGCACGAGGAAGCAAATTTGTTTATATGACAAGCTATATTGTAAAAATTTATCACTCTACTTATGGGTTATTTGGCTGTCACATATTTGTTGAACCACCTGAAAGTGAAATGATTTTTATTAATCTTGATCACATTTAATTTTGTTATGAAAATATAACTAAAAAAAACTTAATGTAGCTATATCTATACTATTTTAGCAATGGGCTATATCATTTGGATTCTTTTTCCTTGCCATCCTCCATTTTTTGGATGGTATCCTCAAAATGATGTGATAAAAGAAACTAGTCTTATACATTGACCTATATTTAAAAAGGTTAATTTTTTGAGAGATGTGGTCTCATTTATCATATATGGCTCTTTCCCCTATTATAAGTTGGCGAGCCAGACATTAACATGACATCCTATGTTCAATACTTCTTGATCATTTACAAGGAATTCACTTTTACCTACTTTGAAATTGGGTAGAAAACCAAGTAACTATGTATTCTTTTTGTGAAACTTATAAAATTACTACTATTCTTGTCACTCTATTATCTTTTATACTACTTCAACACTGGACATCTATGGTAGAATCTACTTCACAGATTGATGTGTAAACAAACTAGAATAAAGAAAGAGAATACGTGGATATGTCTTTCTGTTATGAACCTTACCATTTTTTATAAGTAAATATGTATTAGAAAGCATTCAAAAGGGGAATGCATCCTGAAAACTACACAATGGTTATTAACCTTACCATGAATCTACACTTTTCCTCAATGTTTGTGTTTTACTATAACATGCTTAATGCCCTACAAGATAAAAAGGCTAAATGTAGATTTTCAATTATAAAACTTACATATTCTCATGGTTGAGAGTCTTGTGGTCCCATGTCAAAATTTTTGAGGTGGTGTTGTGCTTACTCATAGTTGGAGTGTATCTCGAAACTTGCCACAAAATGTGGATTCTTCGGAGAGCTTATGCCAACAAATACTCTTGATAGCTCTTTTCCTTATTAAAATATGGGTGAAATACTATATAAAGTTATTCCAAATGCTATTATAAACTACTATAAACTATAGAAACTCTTAAATTTGGATGCGGAAATAAGAAATGCAAATAGGAAAAGGGAAGAAAGAAATATGGAAAACACAGGCATATACATGGTTCGGCGCTAAGGCCTACATCCATGGACAAAGAGCCACTAAGGGCTACATTTTTATTCTCAGATATATCTATTGCTTGAGTAC